>SNQJ01S0028326.1:77529-90775 GCA_010110895.2 Picea sitchensis
AGATAAGCCGCCACCATTCCAGCAAGCTTGTTTCCGCTGCATTTTACAGTTTCAACTTATTTCGTTATTTAATAGAAAACCAGTTTTACTGTATCTCTGTTATTTTTGTGTTAAGCACCTGTTAATAATCGGCATTCATTTCGTTCTGCTCATAAAATCCGGATCAACGTGGCACCACACCATTTGCTAAAAATGATGCCACGTGTCGAAACATAATTCGTCCAACTGTAAGCCAATCCGAAACTGCCATGTCATCATATGCCAACTCAGCTCTGCCACATCACCTCTGCCACATCAGCGTACAACCTCTACCACGTCAGTCTGTATGGACTGTACGGACTGCATAGTCATCTCCCCTTTTTTTCCCTGTTTGAGGATTCGAACAGATCGCGATATCTCTCGCTCCTGACGTCCGTTTGAACCCAAACAAGTTGCGTTGGGTTTGTGATGACGAGGGCTACACACCCATTCGTTTTGAGGCAATTCCAAAAACGTTGATTTTTGAGCTAAAATTTGACCCCTGGTCCAGATTTTGATCATCCAATCACATACATATGATGAAAATAACTCATCTCTGGTCCAGAAGGACTTCTTAATTTGTAGCAATCTCAAAATAATTATCAACAACTAAAAGAAAAGAGTTATTACAACAACCATCGACCTTCTGACCATCGGTCGATGTTCCTATTTATAATATAAAGTCTTAACAGTAATTAATGGTAAAATACAATTTGAACTAATCAAGAATTGCCACGTGGCATCATCATCTAACAGTCTATCAACAACCCACCTGAGTTGTTTCTTGGAAAGGGTGGACTCTTTCATAATCATACCATATGATGAAGGGTTCTTCACAGGTGTTGGCCCATAGAAACATGTATTGTTCCATTGGAGCCGCATAGATTACCCTGATTTCTGCTGCGTGCACCCTATATTTTGAGAGGCTGACGTTCAACTTCTGAAGTATGGATCTGGATTTGGTTGGATGTCCTGCAAACTGTTTTACTTCCTCGGGATTTTCATTGGTGACCTTTGCACATTCTTCAGCTCATGATGCATCTTGTTCGGTGCACAACTTGATTATTCCTCTTAGGTCGATTAATATCAGGATGCCGAAATCGAGATCTTGACATACTTCGTCACTTCGGTGATTCTTTCAGTTCTTCGACGGGATCATAGGAAAGATTCTGGTCGATGAATGGGAAGGTTCTTCCTGCAATTAAACAGAAGTAGTTTAGCGATCAAGAAACCCATGATCTGACATAAATAAACAACAGATCAACATGTACCTGTGCAACTTTCTAGTCTCGGTCGTGTTTAATATTGACATGATCCCAAATGCTTCCTTCGAGTGACCTGTGAAGCCGACGCTCCTCTTTGGTATAATTGAACATCTCAGCATGTTGTAGTGTGGCTAATCAAGTACAATAGACATGAATGCATAATTATCATAGTAATTACTTGACCTTTGGGAAAAAGGGCATCAAGGAAGAATTATGCACGTGTGTGCTCCCGAGAGGTCAGATATTGTACATAGAAGGTTGTTAAATTCCTTCGGAACTCATACCACCAATAATTCCAAGTGTCATTTATAAATAACAGAGTTTCATAATTTCAAAAAGGATTGAAAGGATCATACTACATGATTTCCTGCAACCCGAATCGACGACGCTTTCATGTTCTGGATCGCATCCGTTGATTAGCTACGTCGTGCCAAAATTTTTCAAACATCATGTCACAAGGAGCAGGCATTATGTTGGCGAGCCTAGTGTCGCTCTTTGATTTCCCTATAAATACAAGAATTTTACGAGCGATCCTTCTTATATGCCAAGCTCATATTCACTGGGAATATGGTTTGGTAAGTTCATCTTGGCGACGTCCAGTTGAGTAATCCTTTTCCATCTGCGGATGCCTTGAGTCTCTTACACTTTGCGATTATGGGATCTCCTTCAAACACGGGACGAGGTCCACGAGGTAGCTGGAGTGCCAGGTCTCATCCCCAACGCACCTAGGACTCCTTCCTGTGGGCTTCGAGAGGTGCAGTTATCTGCCCGGAGGCTGCGTCAACGTCTAAACATGGGCTTGGGGTGGTCACAGATTCATCTGGGAGAAATAAGCTGGAGACTACACCTTCTCCGGGACTGAATCACGGAGAAGAGGAAGGCCTAAGAAGAAAAATCGAGAAGGAGAGGGGGACCGCTCCAAGTCTGAACTGAGTGCGCGTCTAACCCTTGAGGAGTCTATAATGCCTACCGATCATTCAAAGTTGGTCAAGACCACTGGAAAAGGAGGAAGAAGAAGAAAGGGGAGGGCCAAAGAGCTAGGAGCTTTCGTAAAAAAATCTGCTCAGCAACTAGAGCAGGCTCAAATTGCAATAGCCGAGCTTTACCAAGAGAATAGGGAACTGTGATGTTAGTTGGCGGAAAAAACCCAGAGGATACCGCCACCACAAGGTCCYGCGGGGAGCACCGTTTGGCTGCAAAGACAACTTAGGGAAGCACAAGACATGATCGTGGAGTTACACAAGGTGTAGCRGATGGCGACGACAACGGAGCATAAGACACCACCAAGCGAAAAGACAACCTAAGAGAGGACCAAAGCATAGGAGATACGTAGTCAGCGGGTTCTTGCCTTGTGTTCCTAGAAGTGTGGCTTAACACGTCTTTGTCTTTCTTCTTTGTAAAATTTTGTAATCTCACGGCAACCGGGTAGGTTATCCGAGTCATCGGGGTTGTCTATTCGTATGTAAACCAAGCCTGGCGGAGGTTTTTGATTGTATATAAAGAAAATTTTAAAACTATCATGTTGTGAATCAAACGTGTATTCTTCTTTAAATCTTTTGCGTAAAATATTAGATCTTTTGGAACCATTGTTATTACTTTGCGAGTTTGTTAAATTTTTTCTTTGTTAAACTTTGATATTAATTACTACTTCCGCGGGATTATCGATTTTGGTTAAAAAAAATTAATCATGGAAAGATATTTGGCTAGTGGATAAAAGTCATGCTTGAAATTTCACTTGTACCGAGAGTTTTTGAGAAAATACTAGAGGTCACAACTGCCGATACCAAGAGTCATTTGAGCGATTAATTAGTTCCCTCTCACCGATACCGATTTTTTTTTTCAAGAGTTCGACGATCAACAATGTTTCTTTATCTATATGCGGCACTTACAATCGCACTTTTCTGCTGAAGCTGAAAGAATAGGCCTTCTGCGAAATATTTTTGAAGGCTATATTCTTAAAAGAGATACTCTTATTGGCCGACGCCGAAGAATGTCATCACTCAGCTACTTTGACTTCCCATACAATTTTCGCTGCCTTAATCTTTCACCGATGTCGAACTTCTCAAGTAAGCCGAGAGAAATCTAGGTCATTGGTTCCTTGATAAGTCGTGGTGTTTCTCAAGATGGTTCTTATAATGCTCAAGAGAAACTCGGATATGAAACATATCAGATAAGAAGGTTATAAGGCTCAAACCATGATGAAAACAATCAAAGGTAGAAGACAAGGTGGTACCCAAAAGGAAGTGGTCACAGAACTTTTAGGGTGTGTTGAGCACTCAACAAATGGCGATTCACTGGGCGAACGCAAAATCTCTATCCCATAAAACAAATATCTTCGGTGCTTATTTTAATCATGCCAACTGGAAATATATATGCATTATATATATATATATATATATTTTTATAACTTTTATTGTGTTGTTATTATTGGAAGTACTGCTTTAGGGCTTGGCCGTTTACTGGGAAGGCATCAGGTTCCCCCCTCAGATTTTTCAAATGATAAGTACCTACCCTGATCTTCTCAACCACCTGAAAAGGCCCAAGCCACAGGCTCTGAAACTTGGAATGCTTCCCTTTGGGTTCATTTACCTTATCCCACTTTAGAACTAAGTCTCCTACTTCAAAAAAAAATTCTTTAGCCTTGTGCTTATCGAACCATCTTTTCACTATCTGTTGATGGGATAAAAATTTAGACTTATCCCTTTCCCTCTCTTCCTTTAACATGAGTAGGGTGTTGATTCTTTGTTGCATGGTTGAGGATTTATCATTGTTAGAATCTTGGGCCAATTGGAGAGATGGAAGATAAATCCCATTCAGGAGAATGGCTTCTTGTCCATAGAGCAGAAAGTACAGGGAATTCCCTATAGCCTCTTTGGGTGTGACCCTGTCATCCCATAGGGAATTATGGAGTTGGTTATGCCAATTTCTATGGTTATTTGCAACCGTCTTCTTTAGTATCCTCACTAGATTCTTATTGGTTGACTCCGCCACACCGTTTCCTTGAGGGTAATAATTTGTAGAGTACTTGATTATGATTCCTTTGTCCAGAGAGAACTATGTCGATAGGGTAGAGGAGAAGTAGGTTGCATTATCAAAGACCAGAAAGGAAGGAACACCAAACCTTGTAATTAGTTGTTGTTCTGTAAATTGGATGATTGTTTTCTCATTTACATGGGTCAAAGGGATGGTCTCTTCCCACTTTGTGAGATAGTCGGTGGAAGTAAGAATATACTTGTGCAATTTCGAAGAATTGGGCATAATTTATCCTATGATATCTAGCCCCCACTGCTCAAACAGTCTAGAGACGGTTACAGGCTGAAGTGGGATTGTTTCCCTTCTCTCCTTGCCAGCACTTATTTGACAAGTCTTACAATTCCTGGTGTAAGCATGAGCATCTTTGAACAAAGTGGGCCAGTAATAGCCGACTCTCAGAACCTTATGAGAGGTGGTGTTTCCTGCAAAATGTCCCCCAATGGGACCATCGTGGAGTTCTTTCATCACTTTATTGACATCTTCACGTTCGAGACATCTCAGTAATACCTTGTCATAGTTGATCCGGAAGAGTACCGAATTTATGAGGCGATATTGTGTAGATTTTAGTTGGAGGGCTCTCCTTTCTCTGGGGTTGAGGTTTTCAGGACAAGTCCCTTGATGTAATAGATGAGCCAAATCCTTGTACTAGGAGTTCGGTCCCGACGAAATGTAGGCTGCTTCACCACACCACAGTGCTATTTCATTATCCCACCCTAGATCTTGGTTTGCTTTATCTTGAGCTTTGGCTGCGAGCTTGTGCAATCCTTGTCCTTTTACTAACTTGGTGGGTTTTATATCTAGATTAAATTCTTAGACTACCACCATCCAGTTCCCTCTTATTTCTCCCATTTCTTGTTGGGTAAACAAGTTTGATCTGTTCCTCTCTATTCTTCGAATACACCGTTACGTCATCTAAATACACTACCATGCACTTACCTATAAGTCCCTGAAATGCCATGTCCATTTTCCTTTGAAAGGTCGCTCTTGCGTTAATCAAGACGAAAGACATGCGTTTATAAGTGAAGGTTCCCCATTTGGTCCGAAAGGTAGTTTTTAATCGGTCTTCCTCTGAAACCAACACTTGGTTGTATCCTAAGAAACCGTCTAGAAGGGAGAAAATTTTCGAGCCCGACATGGTCTGTTGGAGTTGCTCCATCAGTGGGACAGGATAATTGTCCTTTTCTGAAGCTCTGTTGAGATTCTTAAAGTCTACGCATAATCAGATTTCTCCTAACTTTTTTCTTACTGGAACAAGGTTCGCTACCTAGGTGGAATGTCTAACCTGGAAAATTATCTTTGCATCTAAAAGCTTCCTTAACTCTTGATACATTATGGGTTCCAAGGATGGGTGGTACTTTCAGAGCTTCTGTTGAAAAGGTTTGACTTCGGGTTTCAAAGGGATGGTGTGTTGAGTGATGCGGGTATCATACATTTTCAAATCTTTATAGGGCCAGGCAAACACATCCTGGTATTGTTTGAATAATTTGAGGTAGGATTTCCTCTCCTCTTTAGATATTGTTTTGTCGAGATTTACATACTTTGGGTTGTCTGGGGTTCCAAGATTTACAGTTTCGTGGAGGGGTCAGGAGCTACCAGTCTTTGTGTTTTAAGGTCCTTTGAATTGTTCCTTTAGATCAAACAAATTCTCTAGATTTGCTATCCCTTTTGGAACTGTGTGAGCCTTTGGTTTATCCGTGTGTTGACCCTCCCGAGGACTGGTTTCCGTTAGTTTCTCTTGGAACTCTTCATCATCGATAGCGAGGTATTTGAAGTTGTCTTGATTAGTCAAGAAGCTTGTGATTTGTTCATCCCCCTCAAAGACTTTCCAATTAGAGATATTATTAGGTATCGATGGCTTGTAGAGCAGTTCTACAGTGAATTGGGAGGCTTCGTAATCTTCTGAAGGTGAGAGTCTTGAAGTAGCGGTGGCTAAAGAGTCAGCGAGGATGTTCTTCACTCTAGGGATCACAGTGATATTGAAAGCTTCAAAGAATTCTATCAGCCTCTGCACCTCCTGCTGGTAGTTCTTAAGATGAGAGGAGTTACAGTGTATAGTGTTTCTCAGTTGTCTAATAATGATTTATGAGTCTTCAAACACCTTTAATTCCTTGACATTAAGATCTATGGCTTTGTTTAACCCTTGTTCTAGGGCTTCATACTCGACAATGTTTTTGGTGCACTCGAATTCTAGTCTACAAGACAAGAAATGGAATTTACCCTTTTGATCGATGAGGATGCACCCTGGTCTCGAACCCTCTTGTGACTTGGATCCATCAAAATAAAGGGTCCAAATTTGTGAGTTATGATTTCCATTCCAATAAGTGTTCCTCTCTTTGATATTTTCTTCCGAAAGACCTAACACTCGGTCTTGACAAAAGAGAGAATCTTCCCTTGGCATCAAGAATTCTTCTTGAAAGATCATCTTGGAGCTTTGGGTAAGCGAAACATCGAACAGGAGAAAAGAAAAATTGCCAAAGTGAGAATCACAAGAATAATTCCCTAGTATGGGAAAATTGGTAGAGGTTGGTTTGTTCGGGGTTTCTAGGTCAGTGACCATATGTTTCAGGTATCTTTCCCTATCAATTTTGATCATGTTCTTGTATCCCTTCAGCGGTAGCCAAAGGTGTTATTGAACATGCATTGCAGGTCTTCTATATCTCCATTACCCTTATTCGGAGTTGGTTCAGTCAGCTTCCCCGACAGTCTAGTCAAGAGGAGTTCTCTCCTGGGAGGGTGTTGGCTTTATTTTCTCGCTAGAGATGCCTAACCTTCTTTACATCCTTTCATCTCGAGCTCTATCATCTTGGCCTCTTCGAAATTCTCTTCGAGGTTTTTCTTAACGTCTCTTTTAACGAACATGGAAATAAAGGCCAGAAGTGCATTGGCATAGACCTCGATTTGCAACTCTTCATCTAGTTTCACCATGGGTTGGAATTTGTTTAGGATAGTCATGAATCTTTGATTGAAATCTTTGACCCTTTCCTTTGGGGTCATGGTGGTCGCAAATAATTTAGACATTAGGGCTCCCGTGGTAGTTTCTTCAAAAAAATTGTCTAGGAAGTCCTTTTGGAACTTAGTCCAGCTGGTTATGGATCCTACTAGCAATTTAAAATACCAAGTGGAAGCCAAGTTCTCAAACGTGTAGGGGAAAAGTCTACATACCACGTCTTCATGTTGAACGTTCATAAGCCTGATCGTGAGTATGAACTTTTTGATATGATCTTCGAGTGATCCTGAGGTTTCGGGATCATACTTAGGGATCAACTTTTTCGGGTGCTGAGGGAGATTGTGTATTCATCCAGGGATGACCACGACATCCCTGGACAACCAGGGTTGGTTGTCTTGAAGTGGAACTTCCCTCTCCTCCTCTCGACCATTGTTCTCTTCCATATATTCAGAGTCGGAGTCAAGCTCTTCCTCTTCTAAAAGATCGTTAGGTTCGGAGATGTCGCCATCTGGCGTCTCGGGTATGAGGTCATGAGGTTCTTGGATTTCGTTGATCGTGAAGTCTATTAAGTATTTGACAGAGTGTACGAAAACTTTGTCGGGAGTACTGACTACTAGTCTTCTTTATTGTTTTCTTCGAGGGAGGATGGGGGTCAAGGGAAACACGTCGATTTGCCAGGTGTAGGCTTGGGTAATCCTTCTAAACTGATTCAGTTCCTCGTGAGGGAGGGCGCAAGGTATTTCAGGGTGAATATGTCCTTCCTCGAAGTGGGGTGAGTTATCTACTTCGGGAGTACTCAGTAAAGGTGGGTTGTCTGTTGGATGACTAGCCATGCATGTGGGCCATTATGAATCTATAGGTTGTTCAAAATCTCATATAACTTACATATTCATCCATTCATTCTTAGGCCCTCCTTCTAGTGCCATTTATGTTGATGGGGATTAAATCCCCTGATTCAACAATAGGAACCAAACCTTCCACCGAGGCCCAATTAGAATCTGCAACGTTTGGAGTGGAATGGTCCTCCAGATCTTACAATTTGGCCAAATTATCGATGAGCTTTTGTGTTTTCTAGTGAATGCTCTTCCTTCGGTTAAGATAGTTTTTTTCAGTAATTTCTCTTAGGTGGGGTAGGTACAAGAGATGCAAGCCAGTATAAACCAACTTGACAAAGAGAGGACAAGAGTTTTAACTATTGGGAAGGGGTCGAGCTTGGGATAACCCACTACTCGAACATGCAGACAATGATCCTATGCCAAAGGGCTTAGTAATAATACTTTAACCGAAAGAGCATCCAACTGTTGTCAGAGAAAGATACTTAACATAAAGAAGATGCATATATGATCAATATCATGGTAAGCAAAATAATTCATCTACCGATACATTCATCACATAGCTGAGGTAAACTACTTAGCATAGAGAAAGAAACACAATTGTAATCAATGTCACAGTAAGCAAAATAATTCCTCTACCAAGACATTCATCACATAGAAGCACAATGAATTACTTTCATCATCTAAAGAAAGGAACATTAAAACATTGCACCAGATAACTTGACAACATAATTAATTACTCTTACTCATTTACTGCAACAATCATGGAACAGGAAAGGAAGTAATTCTTCTCCAACTCCAATCACATACATATGATGAAAATAACTCATCTCTAGTCCAGAAGGACTTCTTAATTCGTAGCAGTCTCAAAATAATTATCCACAACCAAAATAAAAGAGTTCTTACAAAATCCATCGACCTTCTGACCATCGGTTGATGTTCCTATTTATAATATAAAGTTTTAACAGTAATTAATGGTAAAATACAATTTGAGCTAATCAAGAATCACCACGTGGTGTAATCATCTAACAGTCTATCAACAACCCAGCTGAGTTGTTTCTTGGAAAGGGTGGACTCTTTCATAATCATACCATCTAATGAAGGGTTCTTCATAGGTGTCGGCCCATAGAAACCTGTGTCATTCCATCAGAGCCACATAGATTACCCTGATGTCTGTTGCGTTTTCTCTATATTTTTTGAGGTTGAAGTTCAACTTCTGAAGTATGGCTCTGACTTTGGTTGGATGTCCTACGAACTATTTTACTTGCTCGAGCTTTGCATCAGTGACCTTTGCACATTATTTGACTCATGATGCATCTTGTTCGGCGCACAACTTGATCATTTTGCTTAGGTCGATTAATATCGGGATGCCGAAATCGGGAGCTCGACATACTTCGTCGCTTCGGTGATTATTTTAGTTCTTCGGTGGGATCATAGGACAGACTCTGGTCGGTGATCAAGAAGGTTATTCTTGAAATTAAACAGAAGTAGTTTAGTGATCAAGCAACCCATGATCTGACATAAATAAACAACAGATCAACACGTACCTATGCAGCTTGCTAGTCTCAGTCATTTTTAATACTTACATGATCCCAAACACTTCCTTCAAGTGACTTGTGAAGTCGCTACTCCTCTTTGGTATAAATAAACACCTTAGCATGATGTAGTGTGGCTAATCAAGTATGATAGACATGAATGTATAATTATCACAATAATTACTTGACCTTTGGGAAAAATTTCATTGAGGACGAATTATGCACGTGTGTGCTCTCAAGAAGTCAGATATCGTACAAATAAGGTTGTTAAATGCTCTCAAAACTCGTACCAGCAAGCGTGCCAAGCGTCATTTATAAATAACGAAGGTTTGGAAGTTCAAAAAGGATCGAAAGGATCATACTGCATGCTTTCCTCCAACCTCGATCGACGATGCTTTCATGTTCTGGATCGCATCCGTCGATTAGCTGTGGTGTGCCAAAAGTTTTCAAACATCATGTCACGAGACATGGGCATTATGATAGCGAGCCTAGTGTCTCTCTTTGATTTCCCTATAAATCCAGGATTTTTTACGAGCGATCCTTCTTATATGCCAAGCTCATATTCAATGGGTATCTGGTTTGGTAAGATCATCTTGGCGATGTCCAGTTGAGTAATCCTTTGCCATCTACGGATGCCTTGAGTCTCTTATGCTTTGCGATTATGGGATCTCCTTCAAACATGGGATGAGGTCCATGAGGCAGCCAGATTGCAAGGTCTCAGCCCCAGCACACCTAGGACTCGTTCCTGTGGGCTTCGAGAGGTGCATCTATCTACCCAGAGGCAACATTAGCATCTAAACATGGGCGTGGGGTGGTCACAGATACGTCCGAGATAAATAAGATGGAGACTGCACCTTCTCCGGGACCGAAACCGCGGAGAAGAGGAAGTCCTAAGAAGAAAACTAGAGAAGGAGAGGGGAACTGCTCCAAGGTCAAACTGAGTGCGTGTCCAACACTCGAGGAGTCTATAATTCCTACCAATCATTCGGAGTTGGTCGGGACCACTGGCAAAGAAGGCAGAAGAAGAAAGGGGAGGGCTGAAGATTCAGGAGCTTTCGTCAAAAATTTCGCTCAACAACTAGAGTAGGCTCAAATTGCAATAGCCGAGATTTACTAAGAGAATAGGGAACTGAAGTGTCAGTTGGCGAAAAAAACCCAGAGGATACCGCCACCGCAAGGTCACATGGGGAGCACCGTTTGGCTCCAAAGACAACTTAGGGAAGCACAATACATGATCGTGGAGTTATGCGAGGCACAGCGGATGGGGGCGACAACGGAGCATAAGACACCACTAAGTGCAAAAGACAACCCGAGGGAGGACCAAAGCATAGGAAATATGTAGTTAGTAGGTTCTTTCCCTGTGTTCCTGGAAGTGTGGCTTAACACCTCTTTGCTTTCTTCTTTGTAAAATTTCATAATCTCACAACGACTGGGCAGGTTAGCCGAGTCGTCGAGGTTGTCTATTTGTATTTAAACCAAGCATGGAGGAGGTTTTTGATTGTATATAAAGAAAAGTTTAAAAGTATCATGCTGTGAATCAAACATGTATTCTTCTTTAAATATTTTGCATAAAATATTAGATCTTTTGGAACCATTGTTATTATGTCGTGAATTTGTTAATGTTTTTCTTTGTAAAACTTTGATATTAATTACTACATCTGCGGATTATCGATTTTGGTTAAAAAAAATTAATCATGGAAAGATATTTGGCTAGTGGATAAAAGTCATTCTCAGAATTTCACTTGTATCGAGAGTTTTTTAGAAAAGACTAGAGGTCACAACTGTCGATATCGAGAGTCGTTGGAGCGATTAATTAGTTCCCTCTCACTGATACTGACACTTTTTTTGGGGAGTTTGGTGGTTGGTAGTGTTGCTTTATCTATGTGCGACGCTTACAATCGCACTTTTCTACCGAAGCCGAAAGAATCGGCCTTCGGAAAAATATTTTTCGGAGGCTATATTCATAAAATAGATACTCTTATCATTTGATGCCAAAGAATGTCGGCACTCGTCTACTTTGACTTCCCATACAATTTTTGCTGCCTTAATCTTTCACCGATGCCGAACTTCTCAAGTAAGCCGGGATAAATCTGGGTCGCTGGCTCCTTGATCAGTCATGGCGTTTCTCAAGATGGTTCTTAATATGCTCAAGAGAAACTCGGATATGAAGCATATCTGATAAGAAGGTTATAAGGCTCAAACCACGATGAAAACAATCGAAGGTAGAAGATAAGGTGGTACCCAAAAGGAAGTGGTCACAAAACTTTTAGGGTGTGTTGAGCACTCAACAGGTCCTCACCTCCCAACTAATCCCTTGGAACCCATCTCTTGGACCTTATCTCCATTTGTACTTTTCCATTTATGTGATTTTGGGACATTACTCACAAGAGTGTTTGCATGCTCTAGAATGCATGGGCACTCTTTTTGAAAACACATGCATTTTCTTCTCAAGAATGCATGTGCATTGTTTCCAGCTATAAATCAAGGAGAACACAATACCCAACCTCTTTCTCTCCAAATTCAAGTCTCATGTTTACAAATCATCCAACATCCCTTGAACACAAGCATCAACAAAAAGCACTTATTATGTTTTTTAGTGCAACTAGAAAGACTTTTTTTGTCTTGTTGTGTAATTGGAAGACACATTTTGTGTAAAGGGAAGGAAATGTTTGTGTGTTTGTGTAATTGGAAGAAACATTTTGTCTTTTTGTGTAGTTGAAAGGTTTTTTTTTTCCTTTTGTGTAATTGGAAGACAATTTTTGTCTTTTTTTTTGTAGGTGGAATATAATTTTTGGAAGGAATTTTTTGTCTTTTTGAGTAATTGGACAATTTTTTTTGTATTGTTTAATTGGAAAGCATTTTTTGTCCTTTTTTTGTAATTGGAAGATAATTTTTTTTTCTTTTGTAATTAGAAGACAATTTTTGTCTTTTTGTGTAATTGGAAGGAAATGTTTTTTCTTTTCTTCTTAAAAATCCCTTTAAACACGAGGAACAAAAGTGCAGTCGAGAAAGAAAGTGGATGAGGAAAAAACATCCGATTGAAAATATCATTGAAGGAAGAGAAAAAAAAATTATGTATTTTGAGAACACACTGATACTGAGAGGGGGGTTGAATCAGTATAAGACAATGTTTTACTTTTCCAAACATTTATCAACCGTAATAAAACAATCACGTATGAGATCCATTAACTGCAAAAATTGGAGCACAAGATTTATGTGGAAACCCTTTCAGGAGAAAACCACAACTAATCTTTATAATTATTTGTAGGCACCAGCCTACTGGAGACACCAATCCCCACTAGTACAAATCCTGGTAGTCACCAATCTACTAGAGACATAAATCCCCACTGCTAATCACCAACTTAGCAAGAGACACCAATCTCTTTTTTGAGTGGCACCAACTTAATCTTACAGATAGTTGTAGACACCAATCTACTGGAGACACCAATCCCACTACTAAGAATAAACTTAGAAAGAGACACCAATCTCTTCCTATGAGATTCACCAACCTTCACCAAGTTTGCTTGCTACTTCTTCCTTCACCAATTTTGTTTGCTACTTCTTCCTTCACCAAGTCTTCTCAATAATTTTACCTTTGCCAGGTTTGACCAACAT
>SNQJ01S0028326.1:91121-103486 GCA_010110895.2 Picea sitchensis
ATATATATATATATATATATATATATATATATATGTTTGTCACATGTAAAGTGTAAATGAACTTGACTTAGATTTAAATTCATATATGTTATCGGTATCATACTTCACGTCGCATTTTTGGTAAGTTGATATGGATGATATATAAGTGGTGACAATTTACAATAGTTATACATGTGGTATATTGCTTTGATATGGTCGTGGGATTGACGCATAGTACCAAGGATCGATTTGGAGTCCGAGATGGCGATAAAGTTATTTCCACAATGTAAATGTTGGTTACATATTGTGAAAGGTTGGTGAGTCTTGATGAATGTTGAGGCGATGTGTTGATGGAGGGTTAATGCACTCTCGTTGGTTTTCCATCCCAAGGATACCACCTTTTTCATTGTTTCTTGTTAGAAATGGAATTTTTATGTTAGTCGAGGGTTTGTAGATTCTATGGTTGTGGTGGTTGGATAACATTGGGCCTATCTCTCATGGCTATTTATCTTAATTCTATAGGTATGGAAATTTTTCACTTCTTTGGCATCAATGNCTTGTTAGAAATGGAATTTTTATGTTAGTCGAGGGTTTGTAGATTCTATGGTTGTGGTGGTTGGATAACATTGGGCCTATCTCTCATGGCTATTTATCTTAATTCTATAGGTATGGAAATTTTTCACTTCTTTGGCATCAATGGTTTTCTTTGTTCTGAATTTTTTTGAATATTGGCTCAAGTTGTTTGCATGTAGTGTTTTTTTTATTAGAATGAGTCTCTGTTGGATTTTGATGTTGTTTATGGTAAATTATTTTTTTTGAATTTTATACGAAAACTAATATCACCAAGGAGAACTTTCGACCTGGATTTTGCATTGAAACTTAATAGTCAAGTTTAAAAGGAATAAGAGCTTTTGGAATGAGGAAAATGGTTTCATTATTATTGTTTGAATTTGGGTTTTTATGGATATGGCATGTTGTTAGGAACCATGGGTTTCTTTTTATAATTATGGGCTTTTTCTCAAAACAAAATAAAATGGAAGTTTTCATCCTTCTCGTCTTTACTGTCTCTGTATCTCATTCTAGAAAAATGATAATATTTTTCAAGGCTCATTGTAGTACCAGTTCAATTTATTGTAATAATGGTTGGGGCATATGGGTATATTTCGATTACTTGATCAGAAATATTTCGCGCCCCTATTGGTGAAATTCACCAGTAGATTTTAAATTATATTGTTATGACTTTGAATAATTTTGAAACCTAGGGTTTCAACTTACACTCCTATCTTGACCTTCTTTCTTTGGAATTCAAGATTGTATTTTTAGAAATTTAAACCCTACCTTTAGTCTCCATGACTTTATCATCATTTTGAATTTTTGGATTTTTGGTTGGAAGTGTTGGCTAGAAATGACAATAGTGTGTGTGAATTTGACTGATTGGCATATTGGCTTCAAGTATCATTTTTGGAAATATTTTTAAAACAGAAGCTACTCTTTGATAAAACACATTTCTGGTAATTGGCAATATATATGGAAGATATAATTATCAACATAAAAATGGGAATAGTTTTGTGCCCTGGGATGGATTCATTCTGTTATTATGGTTATATTATTTTGAAAAATAGGGTTCAAATGGATAAATTTTGAAAATTTAAATATGATTCTCTCTACAAGAAATTATAAAAAGAGTTTTTATATTGTTGTTGATATATTTTAGTGAACTTAACTCACAAAAATACAAAATAAAAATACATAGTTTTATTTGGAGGTTTGAATTGATCACATTTGTTGATGTTTGATGGATGATATTTGTATGTGGAAATAGCATTGTCTGTTATCCCTTCCCTCCATAATTTCATTTTACGCAAATTATAAATCCCTCAATTTTTCCCAAAATCATTTTATTTTTCCATGTTCTATTACAAAAGAAATATGATTTTATAGAACTCTGTAATTGGAAAAGGAAGTTTTGAATTAGAATAGTGATAATTATTAACAATACTTACAAGTATGAATATGGCATGATTATTTAAATGGCTCGGTTAAGAATGAGTTTTATTTAGAACAATTATAATTTATTTCCTTTTCATAAATAACACTTTTTGTTCATTATAAATCCAAATCACATCCCATAATCCCATGGCATATCCATGTTCTAGATAATGACAATTGTGGATTTTAATTGGCAGAATGACTATGATTATTGTATACATAGAAATGGATTAATGGCTTGCATGCTTCTGTGTTAAATAATGAGAGCTAATGTTTTGAGTTAATATTTAGACAAAGTTAATTGATGGTTTATTAGTATTTCCTATTCTATATTTTGATCTAATTTTGCTTGTACACAATGAGTTTCTTTAGCAGAGGTAGCAATGGAAGAGGCAGGGGCATAAATAATTTTTGGCAAAGGGGTAACAGATGGCCCAAATTTTCCATTCACTTTTATGTTGACCCTCAAGAGTTGAACCAACTATTTCAAGTTGGTTTCTTCAACCAGGTGGTTCAAGGAGTATTTGAACCAAATCCTATGCAACTGAGATCCCCTTACCAACCTCATTATAATATTTCAGTTGTCCATGTTCCACCTCATGTCTCACTCCCGCCAGAGGTCCTATTAATGATGGTTGTCAATACATTGTAAACCAACTTGTAGTCAATCATCATTGTTGGCTTACAATTTCATCACCATTTCCTCCTCCACCTCCACATAACTAGCATGCCCAATAAATTGATCATATTGCATCTCCTACTCAATCCTCATATGCAAGTAAAAAATTGAAGAATACCATCCTTGAACCTTTGTCAAGAAAAGGTAAAAAAATGGTCATTCATGCCAAGTCCTGTAGTGACTCTTCTTGGTTAGTTACCTCTCGTGCCCAACATAATAATGAATAGTCTCCAACTCTCAGTGAAGTTCATCCTCATGTATCCAATCAAGCAAGCAATGAGAAGATCAGCTCCAAAAACAGAATAGAAAAGGTAGCAAACAGTGGGAAGAAACAAACTGCTTCTCATAGTAAATATGACTTTTGATTATTGTTGAACAATTTATTATGTTTGTGTTATTTTCAGATAACATGGTATTATTATCTTCATTTTTGGACAATTAGTCTTATTCATTATTGTGGTGGAAAAATAAATTTGTTTATTGATATGTGTGTGTGTGTGTGGATAATTTTGGGGAGACACAAGGGAATATTCAAGTGATTGTTTATGTGTGTATTTATGTGGTGGCATGATTTATTTTGAAAATCAATTATGGATCAAAAAGGAGGGAGTCAAGCTTAAAATAATTCAAAAGATTTTAGGGGTCCCACCTATTAGTTATAATTTAATAAACCCTTTATTATTATTATTATTATTATTATTATTATTATTATTCCGTAATTAATATTAAGTCTATTATGACTTAACTAATGGTAGTTTAAAACTACCACAATTTCTTTTGGGGAAGATAAAATATGATCAAAGGAAGGGGACAAAAAGAGAGAGAGCAAGGAAGAATTTTATGATATAAGGTTNAGTTATAATTTAATAAACCCTTTATTATTATTATTATTATTATTATTATTATTATTCCGTAATTAATATTAAGTCTATTATGACTTAACTAATGGTAGTTTAAAACTACCACAATTTCTTTTGGGGAAGATAAAATATGATCAAAGGAA
Organism: Picea sitchensis; assembly: GCA_010110895.2. NCBI lineage: Eukaryota > Viridiplantae > Streptophyta > Pinopsida > Pinales > Pinaceae > Picea > Picea sitchensis. The sequence continues at coordinate 94,772 of SNQJ01S0028326.1, forward strand.
GGGGACAAAAAGAGAGAGAGCAAGGAAGAATTTTATGATATAAGGTTTGCTCTTATTCTTGTGAAATTACTTACTTTCATTCATTTTGAGTTATCTTTGAGTCTTAACCCTCTTGTTGACAACATGGTCTTATTGAAGATTGTGGGATTCAAGGATTGAGATATATTTCAGCAGCTTATTCGTGAAAGGTTGATCATATGATCTTGATAGTCTATGTATTTTGATTTGTATATGAATTAGATTTCATTACTAATAGGGGATATTTTTCAGATTCAGTCAATGATATTTTCTTGGCTAAGATGATCCAGACATCTATTCTCAGTCCTCTCTTGTTGTCAGAGTATTTTTGTATGGTGCCTATCGGATATCTATAAATCTGATCTTGGTTCATATCCTCACAAGGATTTGAAAATGGGTTATGATTGTAATTCAGAATGAAATTAATAAAATCACTTTGTTGATTTTTGTCTCACATGTGTAATTTTTGATACTATTTTCAGATTTGAATTTCATGTGTTGCTTAATCATAAAAACATAGTACATATACATTTTTCACTCTCTTCTTTTGCACTGTTTAATTATAAAAAAGAACATGGATTCCTTATACTTATTGCTCGAGAATCAATTAATAATTTTGTCTTAGAATATATACCCTGGGCGATAATCCCAACTATCTTACGCTAGCCTAGTAAGACTCCAAAATGTTGGAGTGAGGTTCCCCATACCTTTTACTCAACATTTATTTGGAGACCATATTAAGGAGATATTTCCATATCTCTCTAGTTGTTGTACTTTCTTTTTGTAATTAATTTCTTTTGTTTCCTATTGTAATTTTGGTTTTAATTGATTGATTCCATGATTGTACTTGTTACTAGACATCCCAATATTGGTGATGGTCTTGATGATCAAACTAGAATTTATTTGACCTTATTCAATACCATTTTAGATACTTCTAGCACTTGTGTTGAACTCCACCATACTTGGGGAGTAATTTTTTAAGATATTAGAATACATGAAAAATGGGAAGCCTGACAAAGGCAACCCAGAAATCAACCTCCTAATTGAAACATTTTACACATGTCCTCTAGATATCATATTTCTCAAATAACAAGAGGGTTGTCACCTGAGAATTTTCCTATATTTGAAATAGGAAGGAGAAATGTTTTCATACAAATCCAAAAAACTTCTCTTCGTCATAATTTATCTTATTAAACTAGTTCCACTCTACCTGTAATTTCCTTCACTTTAAATATGACATCTTTTGGTGGCGGTATTGGTACCAGAGGTTCCTCCTCTTCACATCCTTCAACTTCATCTATATTTAGAAGTACTTATAGCCATCAAATTCCAATTCAATCTACAACTAATCTGGAAAAATCCATTAAAAGGTATGTCTTATTTAAATTCGAAGAAGATGCTACCACCACCCCGTGGCATGTATCTTCTCCCTTTAATCTTACACTAGCTTTCTAACCCCTTCCAAAGTTTAAGGATCATTTGTCTAAGTTTTGGGGAAATCGAACTATTACTACAAAGGAACACTTGGTATTCATTTCCAATGTGTTCAACGATATAGGGGCAAATAACAATGATACTTGCATGCACTTATTTTTCAAATCTCTTGAAGAGAAGGTTGTACAATTTTTTGACTTACCCCCAAAATATTTTTTGTGGGAAGAATTGGTCTATTGGTTTAAATACACAAATGGACAACCTAAAATCCCAGCTAATCAACTAAAGGAGTATAATAATATTACTTATAACAAGAATGAAGCTATTAAATTGCTCAATCTTCATTTCACTAAGTTGTATAGTCAAATTCCTGAATTGATTAGCCCCTAGAACCAGGCTTATTTATTGCATTATTACAATACTTTAACCTCTTCCTATCGTCATAGATTGGAATAAAAGGCTATATATAATCTCAAATATGCACTTAAAAATTTTCTTGAGTATGAAGAGAAGTTAGAAATAACTGGTCTTACTAAGGGAGACTATGTCAAACAAACAGATATGTCTGCATTCTTGTAGCTTATGCAGGATATGAATAACCAAATGATTGTTTATGAAAGGAAATGAATCACCTCCTCTTCTTCTCCTGCTGAAAATTATTTTTAAGCATATTTTAGGAGTCCAAATGATAACCATTTTCAACCAAAGGATATAATTTTTCATTCCTAGTGTAATGTTTGTGAAGAAAATCATGATGAAATAACTTGTGAGGTTAAAAAGAATGCTAGGGACAAAATCTTCGGTAAGAATCCTGAAGCTATTATTTTTCTTTTGGATAGGGATAAACAAGATGATGTTATGGAAGTTAATACCATAAATAAATCTTACCCCAATCAGAACAAAGTTGATCCTCCCCACACTACTTCCTCCCCAAGTACATCATCCCAAGGTACTAACTCCCAGACTGTCAAGACTCTAAACAGTTAAGGGAAAAATTATTCTTTTCCTCCCTACAAATATAATATTCTCAATCAATTGGCTAATATTAAAGAATATGCTTCTCTTTTTGACATGGTTGTCGTCCAGGAACAATAACATCTTAAAATTTTTATGGAAGGTAAAATTTCCACAATAGCTAATTTGATTGAAAATCTCGAGGGAGATGATTCAAATGTAAATACAATTGTTGTAAGTAACTTTAAGAACCCTGTAAAATATCCTCCATTTTAGGTTTCTATAAATATTATGTTTAAAATAGCTCATTGTTTCCTCATAGATGGTGGATCTGGTCCGAGCATTATGCCAAATATTTTTATGGAAGAGTTAGGTATTTCTTGTACAAACAAAAATGAAAGGAGTATGCTCTCCTATAATAATCAACAACAGTCTACCATAGTTGAAATCAAATATGTAAATATAGTACTTTACATTCATACTGAAATAAGAACCACCCTAAATATACAGGTAATTAATATGCCTATAAGTAACTATTCAATCATTTTGGGTAGAGACTCGCAAGCCTTAATTGGTGGTTACCTTTCTCTAGATGGATCACATTTATCCATACCTAAGAATGGAAAGAATGTTATTGTACTAAGGGAAGGAAGTATTTATCCTTATATTGAAATTGTTCCTCATCCTAATGTAAACTATGTTGAAGAAGACATGGGTGTCTATTAAATCTTTGTTGATGAAGATGATATGCATCTTCAACCAAGTGATTATGATGATGATATGTGGCATATGCACTTCGACGGTGCATTTTGAAATGAAGGAAATGGAGAAGGTATTATATTATACTCACCTATAGGAAAAAATCATAATTTCTCCTATAGATTAGAATTTTCCTGTACAAAACAATGTCACTGAGTTTGAAGCCTTATTACTTGGCATCAAAAACACTTATAATCTTGGATGTGGTCATCTTATTGTTTTTGGTGATTCTAAACTTGTTGTAAACATAGTTAGGAATATATATATATAATTCAAATAATAAGTTATCGAAGTGATACACTGAGGCTATGTGGGAATTAATCTTAAATCTACTGTCTTTTAACATCACTCATGTGAAAAGATAACTTAATTTTTTGGATGACATGTTATTTTATTTTGTAGCTTCTCATACAAGGAAACTTTTACCACATAGGCCATATTGTACGTTCTTGTCTCTCTACCGAAATCATCTCCCTGATAACATAGAATCTTGGCAATTTTTTCCAGACAATGAAGGAATGTGTGCCTTCTTACAAAATGAACCTTATAAGCCTAAGGAAATAATTTACCTTGAAAATGATAAAATTCCTGAAGGTTTGAATCCTATTGAGAGTTCATTCTCGATGAGTGATGTAGGTAATAAATAAATTAATAAAGAAGAGGATTCTAAAAGAAAAGTTGGGGATTCCATCCCTTTGAACATTGGAACCCCTGAGTCCCTAAAGATCATTAAGATAGGTTCCCAATGTTCTGATCAAGAAAAAAAATTCATGGACTTGTTCCAATAATTTCATGATGTTTTTTCTTGGTATTATGAGGATCTTCGTGGTTTTGGTCCAAATTTTATACAACATGTCATTCCCATTAAGGAAGGGGGAAAGCCAGTTAGGCAAAAACAAAGATCTGTGAATCCTTCTATTGAAGCTACAATCCGAAAAAAAGTGGAAAATCTTCTAAATGCTCACACAATATTTTTGGTTAAGTATTTTGAATGGGTATCAAATATTTTTTCTGTATGGAATAAAACATATCAGAATAGGCTTTGTGTCTATTTTCATGCTTTAAATAGAGAAAGTGTTAAAGACAACTTTCCACTGCCTACCATGGAAATTATCTTACAACAAGTTGCAAGATCTAAGATGATGTCCTTACTTGATCGATTTTCTGAATATAATCAAATCAAAGTTAAACAGACTCATAAATATAAAATTGCATTTACAACCCACTGGGGAACCTTTGCTTACAAATCATGCCTTTGGGCTTTTCCAATGCAAGTGTTAATTTTCAGAGAGCTATGTAGTTAGATTTTGATGATCATATTGGAAAGATAATTCAGGTTATCTTGATGATCAAATCATTTTAGTCATCTTCGAAAACTCTTCATGCAATGTAGAAAATTCGTCATTTCTTTGAATCCTTTGAAGTCTATTTTCGATGTCACTCTAGGTAAACTTCTTGGTTATATTTTTTCTTATTTAGGAATAAGAATTTATCCTGAGAGCATTGTCTCTATCTTAAATCTTCCATCCCCTACATCCAAGAAAGAATTTCAAGCTTTTATGGGCACTATAATTTTTTTTCAGAAGGTTTGTTTCTGATTTTGCTGTCATTATTAAAACAACTCATAATCTACTAAAGAAGGATAATCCTTTCTCTTGCACAGATGATGTCAAAAATGATTTTGTAAGAATCAATAAAGAAATTAGTTCCACACTGGTTTTAGCAACACTAAATTTTGAAAAAGACTTTATTATATATACAAACACTACAGAAGAAGACATTTTTTCTATTCTTCTGCAAAATGATGACCCAAATAATGAAAATCATGTAGCTTACTTGAGTCAAAGTTTGTGATATGATGAATTTAAATATTCTTATATTGAAAAACATGCTTTCCCTCTTGTTAAATGTATAGATAAATTTCTCCATTTTATTATAGGTAAGCACATGTAGGTAAAAGTCGCTTTGCTTGTTGTTAAGTTTTTTCTTTCACAAACTTATCTTTCAGGGAAACTTGCACATTGTCTTGAAAAAATACAGAAGCATGATTTAATGATCATGACATCCAGAAATATTAAGGAATGTGACTTATCTCTTCACTTATATCAACATCCTAAACAAAATGAATTTTCTAAAGACGAAGATAGTCTGTTGTCATCATTGTTTTATGTTGAAAGCCAAAATATCGCTTTATCTTAACAACCATGGCATAACAGTCTCATACATTACTTACAATTTCAAAGGTGTCGAAATAATTTAAATTCTCATCAACGAAGGAGTCTCCTCCTTGAATATTCTTAGTATCTCATTATAGGAGACTCTTTGTTTAGAGGGTATGTTGATGGGATGATGCTACAATGTATTGATGATAATGTAACTCAAAGGGTATTAAATGAGATTCACGAATCAATGGCCTCTATTATTCATATTGGTGGTCATTTTTCTTCTAAATCTACTGCTCTTAAAATCATCAGAACTTGTTATTACTAGCCATATATTTTTAGAGATTCCTATCAATTCACGAGGGCCTGTGATAAAAGCCAAAAGTTTTCTAGTACACACTTCTCTGCCATGCCTTTACAACTTGTTCTTCTAGATTAAATTCCCTTTTCTAAACTGGGTTTGGATTTTATCGGTCCTATTAACCCACCATATTTTGCAGGACATGTTTATATATTGACATCTACACATTGCTTCACAAAGTGGGTTGAAGTTGTACCTCTTAGGCATGCTCAAGATAAACATGTTATTTATTTTTTAGAATCCAATATATTTTCTCGATTTGGTCTTGCCATGGAAATCATTTTCAGATAATGAACCAATTTTCATCTCTACAAATCTAACTCAGATTCTTAATAATTTTGGTGTTAAACACTGTACCTCCTCTACCTATTATCCTCAAGGAAATGGGCAAGCTGAGTCAACTAACAAGAACTTGGTCAAAATCCTGAAAATAATTATGGAGGATAAACCCTACTAGTGGCACACACTTCTCACTTATGCGCTTTGGGAATATTGTGCCACTACTAAGTCTAGTACATGCTTTACCCCATTTCAACTATTGTATGATTAGGAGGCTATTATGCTCATTGAACTAGAACTTACCTCCCTACATTCAGTGTTGCAAAACAAAGAATTGAATTCTAATAATATTTATTAAAGAATGAACACCTTGCTCACTTTATAAGAACAGAAAGGGCATGTTGTATATAATTTTAAAAGAAGGAAACAAACAGTAAAAAAATATTCTAATAAAAAGACAAAATCCATTGATTTCAAGGTTGATGAGAAAGTGTTACTTTCGGATTATGCTCATGTTGAAAAAGGAAGACACTCAAAATTATATAAACTATGGCTAGGTCCATTTAAAATCGCTTATGTCCTTGATACCAACTCATACTTGTTAAAGGATATGGATGAGCGAATATTTTCCTATAATACTAATGGTTCACATCTCAACCACTATGTAGAACCAAATTGATTGTTGATTGAGTGCTTTGTAAATACTTTTGTACACACTTGCTTGTTTACTTTGAGTACTTTTGTTGTTTTATTTTATCAATTTTATTTTCATTTTCTATCTTTGAACCCTGGATGAGGAAGAGTCAGCTGGATCAGTCAAGTCATTAGATAGATAATTGTCTACAAATATTGTTGGTTAGTTTAGAAATTAAACACACAACATAGATATTATGATTCTCTTTTCATTGAATGTTGATGAGACATTTCCTATACCTTCAATTAAAATATTTGCTACTAATTTGCAACAAGGTTGAAGTTATATCCAAGCAAATGATATTGTTACTTTACTAGTTAAAAAAATAGGACCAAACCCCCTCATATATATCACTTTTCCTAAGTTGCTCCATGAATTCCCATTTCATATATCATTTTGATTTTCATTTTATTTTCATTTTATCTTCCCCTGTTGTATAACTTTCCATTATTAGTCTATTTTATCACTTATTATTACACACCCATGTTGATTTCACCAAAACCAGAGTTCATGAGTTCTAATATGCTACAAGAATATTTCCCTGTGAAGTCACCAATTGTTTATGCAAAATATTGTGCAACAAGAATCCTTCTTGCAAAAGATTGCAATGCATTATACTATTTCTATTACTATATTATCTAACTAGTAGGTGGGACCCCTTAGAGAAGATGGATTAAGTTGATTTCGCTCCTTGATTTTTTTTGCGAAAGAAATATGACCTGCAAACAATTGGTTAAATTGAAATACAATGTGGTGTTTTATTCTTATCATATGCAATTTACGAGACTCATTATCCTCATATTGCATTAAATATGTTGTCACCGTGATTGGAAGAAAGGAAAAGAGTGAGAGTAATTTAGTGTCGGAGTTATTACACTTATGATTACAAGCTTTAAAGTTTAATGATAGTGATGTGGGCTTGTGACATATTTAAAAAAAAAAGGTGGTCAACTTTATTCCATGCATACATATATCATATATGATATCATACAAGGTTTTCATATGTAAAGTGTGAATGAACTCGACTTAGAGTTAAATTCATATATTTTATGGGTATCATACTTCACGTCGCTTGGTTGGTAAGTTTATATGGATGATATATAAGTGGTGACAATTTAAAATAGTTATAAATGTGGTATATTTCTTTGATATGGTTGTGGGCTTGACGCATAGTACCAAGGCTTGATTTGGAGTCCGAATTGGAGACTAAGTGATTTCCACCATGTAAATGTTGGTTGGATACCATGAAAGGTTGGTGAGTCTTGATCAATGTTGATGTGACGTGAGTTGATGGATAGTTAATGCAATCTTGTTGTTTTTACCTCCTGAGGATACCACATTTTTCATTATTTCTTGTTGGAAATGACCTATTATTGTTGGTCAAGGGTTTGTAGGTTCTAAGGCTGTGGTGGTTGGATAACAATATTGGTCCTATCTCTCATGGTTATTTAGCTTACTTTGACAAGTATGGGCATTTTCAACTTATCTAGCATCGATGGCTTGCTTTGTTATGATAAATTTGTAATAATGGCTCAAGTTGTTTGCATGTAGTGTGTTTGTTATGAGAGTGAGTCTCTGTTGGATTTTAATTTTGTGTATGGTAAATTATTTATTTTGAAGTTGATATGAAAAACAAGATCACTAGGTAGAACTCTCCACCTGGGTTTTGCATTGAAACTTATATAGTCAAGTTTAAAAGGAATAAGAGATTTTGGAATGAGGAAAAGAGTTTCATCACTATTGTTTATTGGCAAATGTTTAACAAGTAGCGTATGCTTGTCATTGATGGCAATTACAACAGCGATGATGTCTTGAGTACAGGAAGAATGTAACAGACAGGCACCAGAAGTAGTTTGAGAAGAACAAATGGGCATCAGAAGTAGTTTGGGAAGACGTTGCAGAGCAAGCTCGATAAGATCAGAAGAGATAGTGCAGAGGATGGTTGGCATGCTTTATAGGAAGTATGCACTTATCATTGATGGTAGGATCAAAGTGTGCATCGATGGAGAAATAGGAACAAAGTAAGCTCAGGAGGAATTAGCGCAGAGTCGAAT
>SNQJ01S0028326.1:111151-132798 GCA_010110895.2 Picea sitchensis
AAGGCTTGACGACAACAAATTCTCCAGCGGAATTCAGTTGGAGGATACGTCGTTCATATCCCTCTGGAATGCGGTAAGCTTCTAGAGATTCTGAAACAATTCAAAAATTCTCCAAAGGAGTGGGAACTTATTCCTAGGGAGTTGTAGTATTTTGAACCTCTCTCTGTTGAGGAGATTCCTCCATAGAATGAAGGGGTAAAGGGGTGTTTACTTCCATATTTTCTAGAGGAATTCCCTGTAGCCTCCACGAACGGCGTGGAGGGCCGATGTTGGCGAAAAAGAGTCGACGAAAGAGATCTATGACCAACTACTGAAAAGAAACAACATACGCTAATAGAAATCTAAGAATCACAACCAAGCAAACAAGACCTTCTTTTGATGACCGTACTAGTTGGTGATGAAATCCAACGTCACGTGATCAAGTCCATAAGGGGCGGGGATAGGGTGGAACAGTTACAATGGAGACCTGCTTAACGGAATTGCGCCTCGGTGCAAGCTTCCACGCAATAATTGTGGATTTACCCTCCAAGGAGCCCGAGTGAGTTTGACCAATGTCTTCTCCAGGTACAGTGAGACTTCCCATCACTATCACCTCGTGTAAGACCCTAAAGATTATGGCCACTAAGGTTACCAATTCGCAGTCAGCCCCTGGGCGGGAACAGTCGACAGTCCGATCCGAACGTACAGGCAGGGTATCGAGCCCGAAATCAACTAAAAGGATTCCACGCAGTAATTGTGGATTTACCTTGAAGCGATCCCCATAATACGATCTGACCACCACAATCAGTTAAACCACGGAGGGTTAGTCCCCGTAGCTCACCCAAAAGCGACCTCGTGCGTAACCCCTGTGTGAGATGGGGATCCCAGGTAGACTTATACGATGATTGGATTTGACTCTCCCTAACTCAGGATGCTATTGTTTGTTTTGGAAACTTTGGAGAGCTATGATCACAGCCTAATCCAAAGTAATAAGCCTAGTCTACTGTTGGTGGAGGATCCTAGAAAAGAAAAAGTTCTAAATAATTTTTAATTAGCGTTGATTTTTATAGCTGTTCTTTAATCAAAAAGGGGTGCATGGAAGTGAAACGAATGGAATTATGACTCAGTCCCAAAAATGCATCAAAGATGATAATCATTCATTTCTTTTCGATGAACATCTATCTAAGGGAGAGAGAGAGAGTTCTTTTCACTAACAAGCACGAATAAGGAGTGTCCTCAAGCAATTCTTTTTCTCAATCAAATCCTGATGTGATGCTAAAACTTTTGAGATGCCTTCTAACATGCACAATCAATCATGAATATGCTTTTTATTGTTTGCATATGAATAATGATCAATTCAACACAATGCTCGTCTTGCTAATTATCGTCTTGTATGAATGAAAATCAAACTAGCACAAGCAAAAGTCATACAAACAATACACCCTTTCATTGCAATCAAAACGAAAAGTGAAAGAAAAGAATCAATCAAAGAAAAAACAAACTTCGAACCCAAAAGGAAAAGTTGAATAACAATGACCTTGACTAAAATCAAGATAAAGAGATCTGTAGGCCTTTGATGACCTTCACCAGGGTTTTTACTCAATTAAACAGAGAGAAAGACGATGCATGGGTCTTGGAATCCAAACAACAGAAAAACTCAATAACAATAGTGAAGAAGGCTACAAAATCCAAATAGTAAGATGTTCGTTCTTCAAAAAGACAGATGTCAAGGCTGGAAGGGAAGAAGCATTGGCTGACAAGGTCACCCAGCAGGAGAGACACAGAGGCGAAACCCAGAAAAAGCAATTTTGGAAGGTTTACTAGCCAAAGGAGGGTTGGTGCTCTGTTGCCAAAGGCAAGGAGCATTATAGCACTCTGTGAAAATCTATTAGGGAGCGTCGATTCTCTGTTAACATAGGGACAGGGGTGCCAGGTTCAAAAATTCCCAGAAATGTCAAAAAATTCAAAAAATTGCAATCCAATTTCGACAATTAAGCTGAGTATGATGGGTTAGGGAGCCAATCAGCTCATGAAACCAATCAAAAGAGGAGTGAACGAGGTATGAAACAATCAAGGGATAGAACAATGTCAATGAGGAGAAAATCAAAACAAGAAGTTTCGATTTGAGGCTAGCTCCCCAGTGGAGTTGCCAGTTTCTGTTGTAGGAAAATCTCCCTGCGGACAGGTAGATTTCCTCAAAGAGCTTGACCCTAACTCTAAGACAGAAAATGCTTAACGTGGACACTAACTTCCTTTCAAATCTATACAAACTAACACATGAGAAGGAAGGAGAACATAAGTACCTCTTTATCGACGTTTGTCCCTGCACGCTCCGAGTTGAGCTTTAACCCTTTGCTCCTTGCTGAGTCCTGTAGACAAACAAGATACGACCACTTCCTACTCTATCGATGTTAGCTTGAAAATAGATCTATCTATCAAGGATAAGTTCATGTAACATTAGAAAAAAACTAGAAAGAAACAGTCCAAGCGTGTCATATTAATGAGAATAACGACAGCAGTAGTTACAATCGTAGATGCGAATGAGACAGCCTCGTCAAGTCCCCTTTGTCTAACCCTTGCCTGAAAGATCCACAACCTGGATAACAACAGCTTCACTGATCACTCTCCTTTGGCTGACTGTGTGTTTCCTATAAGATCATAGGTTTCATGCTAGCAGTTCTTCCTCCCCTTTCCACCATCATAGAGCTTTCTTATATAGGTTAAGAGGAGCTTAACCTCTTGATTTATCTTTAGAACAAGTTGGGGAACCTCTTCCTTAGGTTAGGTATCTTCTGATGAAACCAATAATTCAAATGCAACTACCTTCTAATCTTGAAATATCCTCCCCTTATTCTCCTCAACGGGCCAACTACTGCCTCGTATTAGGCAATGCTCCTGCAAAAGGGGTATCAGAGCGTCGTAGCACTCCCTAAGAAGGTTAAGGGAAGCGCCAGTGCTCTAAAAGTTAGTAGCGTTGCTGCAAAAGGGCAGGAGAGCGTTATAACGCTCCCTGAAGCCTTGTAGGGGGGCGCCAGTGCTCCTAAGGCTGATATAGGGGAGCGCTCACCCTCAAAACCATTGTTTCAGAGCTCTTTTCAGGTGTCAAGAGTCCCTTGACTTCGGTTAACCAGTTCTCCTTCTCCAAACCAAGTACATGAGATGTTTTAAGTGCCTCCTTAGTTTTGTCATTATGGCAATATGCTTGAATGGTGTTTTCAACACTTGTGAACAACTTGCGACACTTGCGAAAGTTGTAAGGAAGATGTGACACTTACGACAATTGAGAGGAATATGCGACACTTATCCAATTGAGTAATTTTGATGTGTAACAACAACTATCTGCATATACTTTTTTGATATTCTTGAAATAAAAGATGAATCCTCGGGTTGATAAATTAATGTTAAACTAAGGTTGTTTTAGGACATATTTAGAGCCCAACACTTCCCCTTACTCCTTACCCCCCCTTACTCCATACTTAAACTTATTTTCAATAGGTCGAACTCACCACTCACGCCCCTCCCTCACCTCCATCACTCCCCAACTCATGAGCCCAACCTTCCATACTCCTTCACCTCCTTATCTATCAATCCTCATGACCCCTAACTCCGCTTCCTACATTTCACCCCCATTACATCATCCTACCTCATCTTAATACTTCCACCACCCACAAATCTACCCTCCCCCTACACTACCCTCCCCTTCCCTCTCGTTCCACCTTCTTCCTACACTTAACCAATATTTTGAATTACTTATATGAATCATTAACTAATCAATTTAATCCACGTGGAAACCATTCACCTAGTGACACATGGAAGTGCACTATTAGTTACACATGGCATCCAATGAGAACACTACATGGAATCTAATTATGATGACATATGACACCTAACTAATGACAACACATAGCAACCCGCCATTAGAGACCCATGACATATTCTTATTGGTTACATGTGGCATATTATTGACCTATCACGTGAAGATATGTGGTGACATGTGTACTTTTGACTCACGTTGATTGGGCATGAGGTGGAGGTTGATTGGGTATTTAAAATATTAATTAATTAATTAATTTCCAAGGGTCAAATTTTACAAATCTCCATAGTTTTCCTTTATTTCATGTTAAGTCTATATTGCACTTTTTAATATATACATTAAAATCTATGAAAATACCATGCATGTGGGATAAATATTATGAAGACAAATCAAAATTTTCAAAAGGAAGGGTGAAATTTAATCAAGTGCCCAGATTGCCTGATGAAGATTAATCAACGGTTGTTGAGATGTGTTGTTCTAGAGGCCATATATTGAGATCTGGGAGTCAGAATATTCCAAACTATACCTCGTTGGAAATTTATTTTGATGAGGAAGATGATAGGATAGGTCTTGAGAGTTGAAATTTGCCAGAATTTTCTCAAAAATTAAAAGAACAGTCAACCATATTTTTTTTCTTTGTTGATAAATATGTTTGACAACTTGAATTCACGAGCTCATATTTTGAGATCCAAGAAACAAAATCATTCCTAGGAGGACTCATTGGAAAGATAATATGATGAATATCACATATACATTTTTTTCCATGGTTTAAAAGTTGGATTTCCCATCCAAAAAATTAAAACACAGTGCCCTTTATCAAAAGGGAAATTAATTAAATTTTTCAAAATAAAAGTTTACTAATTTTTTTTATTAAAGATGGAAAATGACCCATTTCAGGATATGAATATCAGTGATGAAAACGAATTAATGAGACTTAATCAATTCATTAATTAAAGTGATTTTTTGAAGAAAGTAAAATTCCTAACTACTCAAGTAGTTAGAAGATCCAGTGTTATAAAACAAGAAAGAGCTTCATCAAAGGGTTAGAGAAGGGTTCCACTATCAGAAGGGTAGGGGAAGAGGATTAGAAGAAGAAGGCACATACATCAATATGTAGCGAATCTTATGATCAATGAAAAGGGATCTCCATATTCTTCACTCTTTTTCTTCTTCTACTCCATTTTTCTCAAAGATTTATGCTTAAATCTCTTAATTGAGCACAAGGCTGAGATTCTTGAGTGTTCTTATTGTATTCTTCAAAATACGTTTCTTAATTGATCATGGAGTATTCACATCCATGTATATTTCTGTCATATATTTTGTGTATTGTTGAATATATTCCATGAATAAAAATCTACAAAGAATTACTTCGGGGCATGACTTCTATGATGTTTCATATCTTGGGATTCTGAGTGTGAGATGTTTGAAGTATGATTATAAAATTATCTTCTATTTTAACTACAATACTCTTTTAAAATTCTTTGAGATGATCAAAACTATTATCTCATATTTCTCAAGAGAATATATGGATGTATTATTTGTATCTGATTATGAGGGTTGTATATATGATGTTGAACACAAAGATATTCTGATATTGAAGCGTCCCTTCAATATTTTTATTATTAAAAGACTTCTTATTGCACTTAAAAATAAAATTAGATTATTGAAGAACCATTTCATGTACAAATCCAAGATTTGGGGTTTGTTTCTTAGAACTCTCCCTAATCCAAGATATTCAATACATATATTGTATCCAAAGAGGAGTATTGCCTCTATAAAAACATAGGGGGATTCATATCCTTGTGAGGTTGTTGTTTCAATCCTAACATATTCAAACATCAACAAATCATTAACTAATAAAAATTACCAGTCACTTATAAATGAATTGAAAATTGAACAAAAATAACAAGCTTACCTCAATAATTCCATTCCACTGCAGCTGGGGCAAGTCCAATCTAAGAAATATTTCTGATAAAATGTAAAACCCTCTAGAATTGTACAGAAGATTGTTATGAATAATGTCTCTAGATTATGTCAACTATAATATAACTAAGCATTCTTATGCAAGGGTGTTTTATTCTAACATACCAAAGCTTGCATTTCTCAAAATATCTTGATCCCAAGTTAAGTGTATTATGTGCATTCCTTAATCTCTCATACAATTGTGTTTGAGTCATGTTAAGAAAGTGTTTAATGTGGGATTCATGTTCCTTAGAACCCCTTTTAAATTTTGGTATATCCTTTTTGTTGGAAGAAGGACTAGTATTCTCATGCCAAATTTTTTGTACTAGTCCCTTAACTAGTCCAATTAACTTCATGCCAAAATGATGTATCCTATGAGTGAAGGCCCAAAAATATATTTAGCCACTTGTGTCGATGCTATATCATCTAATAGAATACTTTTGAAGGGTTTTGGCATTGAATTTAATGAGATGAGATATTTGTTTGAGAAAATGATGTTTTCTTGTAATCTTGTTAACAATTGATTATGATGAGACATGTTGGGATGCATTACGGTCTCAAGAACAAGTTTTCTTACATTTAGCTACATCAAATTTTGGTTCAAAATAGTCTTTAATAATTTTATATGATTGATAATTAGTAGTTCAGTTACGTGACTTACCTTGAAGTAATTTTAGACCACTTTCATCCACCTGCATGCGTTTATGAGTTGTTCGACATACAATTTTCAGTTTAGGTAGGGACGATGGACCTATATTAGTCCACTCCTGACCTCTTTGTTGTGGAGTTATAATTTTGGAAGGAGAGTGGACATGCTCATGTGTAGTTTTTGTAATGTCAGACTATCAAACAATAGGTTTCACCGTATTAACTTCCTCACGATGAGGTTTTTCACTAGTTTCATCTCTAATTTCATCCATAGTATAATCATCTCCAAGAAAATCCATCATCAACTTGTCATCCACAATAACTTGTCTTGATGAAACAATAATTAGAGGTTCACTAGAGGTATGAACTAGATTTTCCTCTATTAAAATCTTATTCTTTGCTTACAGTAATGGAGGAGAAACAACTATGGAATACATTTTTCTAGAATTTGGATTGGCATATACTAATGACGGTCTTCATTTTGGCATAGCTTGTTGGAATTGTTGTCATTGATGTTAAAGTATTAATGTTATCATTAATGTCATATTACAAAATTACAATACACAAAACATTTCCAAGATTGATATATATATATATATATATATATATATATATATATATATATAAAGTAAAAAGTGAAATGGTGGTTTCAAACCCATGGGTTTGGGTATTTTCCCATGATATTTGGAAAAATAAAATAAAAGGGGGAATTAAGTATTTAATTAATGGACATGTCCCTTCATGAAGAGTTATGAAAAAGAGAAAGTATTGAGAGAAAGTGGGAGTGTGAAAAATGGATGTGCAAATTTTGAATATCATTCCAAAAGGAAAAAATTTGTGAAATCAGTTTTAGTTCAGCTTGAAATTTTCTCGATAACTTATGTTCTGGGATGTTTTAGACCTTGCAAATTTGAATATGTGGAGGAAATATCTATGAGTGCATGTGGTGAAAATTTCAGATGTTGTTTCACTATACTTTCAAAGCTATGCATTGTGGAAGTTAGGGTTCTTGAATTCCTTGAAATCAATTTCAAACAAGTCAACTTGGAATTTTCACTATAACTTGTTTTCTAGGACACTTCAAAGTGTGATTTTTTTACAGAACAAAGGAGACATACAAAAGTACGTCAGGAAAAAAAATTATATTTTGGTTTGATGTACTTTCTAATATATTCTCTATGGAAGTTAGTGTTTTTTAATGGTCTTGAGATAAATTTCAAACAAGTCAGTTTGGCATTTTTGTTATAACTTATTTTCTGGGACACTTCACACTATGAAATTTTTATAGCATAGAGGAGACATATAACATACCTTAGGTAAAAAATTAATATGTTGGTTCACACTACTTTATAAGATATGATTTGCAGACGTTATGTTTTTTGAATGATCCTAAGATTAGTTTAAAATAGGTCATTTTGGAATTTTCACTTTAACTTCTTTTCTGAGATTCTTGAGATCGAAATTTTCAAAGAACTGAGGACACATATAGAAGTACCTCAGGTTCAAATTTCAAATGTTGGTTCGTTGTACATTTTGGGATATTATTTGTGGATGTTAGGGTTTTTGAATGGTCATCAAATCAATTCCAAACAGGTTAGTTTGGAATTTTCACTATATCTTATTTTCTGGGACTCTTGAGGCTACAAAATTTTTAGAGAACTTAGGAGACATATTGAAGTAACTCAGGTAAAAAAATCATATTTTTTTTTGTTTCACTTTTTGAGATATGATCTGTGGAAGTTAGGGTTTCTAAATGGTATTGAGATCAACTTCAAACAGGCCATGTTGGAATTTCCACTATAACTTATTTTATGGGAATCTTCAGACTATGAATTTTTTTTTAACACATGAGACATACATAAGTACCTCAGTTAAAATTTTCATATGTTCTTTCATTGTAATGTATGAGATATTCTATGTGGAAGTCATGGTTTATGAATGGCCATGAGATCATTTTCAAAAAGGTTAGTTTAGCATTTTCACTATAACATCTTTAATGAGACTCTTCAGACTTCTAAAATTTCAAAGAACAAAGGAGACATAAAATATTACCTCAGGTAAAAAATTTAGATGTTGGTTTGTTGTAATTTTTGAGATATCATATGTGGAAGGTAGGGTTTCTAAATGGTTCTTGTATCAGTTTCAAATAGGTCAATTTGACACTTTCACTATAACTTCTTTTATGGGAATTTTCAAACTGTGAAAATTTCAGAGAACATAGGAGACATACAAAAGTACCTCATGTAAAATGTTCATAGTTAGATTTGAAAAAATGGATATGTGGCATACTGTACAAGTTCATTCTTGGGAAGAGATCCAAAACAACAAGATTTAGGAAAGTTACCATTTAGAAATTCAAATTTTGGTCAAACCTGGCAAAGGCACAGGTATTGAGCAGAATTGGTGAAGGTAGAAGAAACACGTAGAAATCATGAAGGAATAAGTAGCAATAAGTCTCGGTGAATTTTGGTGCATATCACACAAAGATATTTGTGTCTCTTTCTAAGTTGGTTCTTAGTCGTGGGGATTGGTGTCTCTAGTAGATTCGTGTCTACGAAGATCTGTAAGAGTAGGTCGGTTCCACTCAAACAAAGAGATTGATGTCTCTTGCTAATTTGGTGCTTTGTGGCGAGAATTGGTTTCTCTAGAATATTTGTGTCTATGAATATTTTTAAGAGTAGGTTGGTTCCTACCCAAATTTGTACCAGTGGGAATTGGTGTCTCTAGTAGGTTAATGCCTACAAATATTTGTAACAATAGGTTGTTTCCTACAAATGATTATAAAGATAATTTTTGTGGTTTTCTCCTGAAAGGGTTTCCATGTAAATTTATTTTTCCATGTTGTGTAATTAATAGATATCATATGTGATTGTTTTCTTATATTTAATGAATGTTTGGAAAAGTAAAAAAAATTCTTATATTTATTCAACCCCCCTCTTAGTATAAGTCTGTGCTAATTTTTTTTCATCAAAGTAGGTTCCTTTGGAAATAGTCTAACCACTGGAAGGTAGATCTCAAGAGCACACATGACCGACAAATAAGATTTCTCCATAAATAGAGATTTGTTGTTTGATGGAACAAATTGTGCCTTTTAGAGAAAAAGGATGCAAGCTTATGTATTGGCTCTTGGTTTTGATATTTGGAAATCATTTGTGTCTGCTTATACATACCCAACAACTCCACCAATAGATGCAGTGGAGAAGAATCCAAGTGAAAACAATGCAAACTACATGAATTTCATCTTGTGTGGTCTATCAGAATTTAAGTTTTTCAAGGTGATGCATTGTGGATTGGAGAAAGAATTTTGGGACAATCTTCAAAATATCTATTAAGGCAATGAAAAGGTTAAGAAAGAAAATATCCAAACTCATAGAAAACAATTTGAGAGCCTAAAAATCAAAGACGAAGAATGTTGCATTCTATATTCTCTGTTTGGATGAAATTGTCAACATCATGAGAGGACATGGTGAAAAGGTTGAAGAACCAATGATTGTACAAAAGGTGTTAAGGTTACTCCCCTTAAAATTTTATGCCAAAGTTTTCACCATTGAATAAATGAAGGATCTTGATTTATTAACAATGGATGAATTACACAGGATCCTCATGGTGTATGAAATGAGAACAGAGAAAGAAAATCCATCAAAGAGAGAAGAAACAATCAAATATTAAGAAGAAAATAACGAAGAGAACAAATAAAGTGATTTTTCCAGTTGTGAATTAGACGCAAAGGAAGAATATTTTGTGAGAAAATCAAATAGCGATCTGGAAAATACAAAGATAAGATTCCCTTTAAATGCGTTGATTGTGGAAAAGTAGGACATTTTATTGTTAAGTGTCCATATGAAAGGATGAAATTAGTGAAGATGAAGAATACCATAATGTAAATAAAGGGAGAAAACATCATCAACAAAAAAAGAGACACAAATAGGAAAATAATGAAAAGAAGAAAAGCTTGGGTAAGTAGAAGAAGAATCTCTACTCAAAAGGGGTTAGTGACTCATCTGAAAAGAGTAGTGAAATTAGTTTATATATTGATAGAGAAGAAAATATCTTTATGGCTATTAAAAAAAATATTGAGGAAGACAAAGCGATAGAAACAATGGACTTAAAAGAACAGGAAAATGTTGAAATAGATTGGGAAGTGGATCTTGAAGAAGAAATCATGTTTTCCTTAAGAGAAATAAAGAATCTTAGGAAAAAGAATTTGAAACAAAAGGAGAAGTGGAAAAAATATGAAGTAGAGGATTGTGATTCAAAATCCAAATTGTTAGAAATCCTTGAAGAAACAGAAAATACTATCATGAACCCAAAGGTTCAAGTAGAAGAAGAAAGAAGGATGGAAGAAGTGGCAAGAAACCAACTAAAGAAAAAGGAAGAAAATTGTGAAGAGCTAGAATCTAAAATTGTTTCCTTAAGAAAGTAATTGGAGAAAACAACTATTAAATTGAATAGAATCTTGAAGTTTGAAAAGAGTAATGAAATATTAGATGATATCATCAATTTTCAAAGGTCTCCATTCATTAATACTAGTCTTGGATATGATGTTGTTTCCTCCCATGCCTACACCCAACCTTGCTACAACTAGGGAAGTTTTATCTGTTGTAGGTGGAGTTCAGACTGGTTTTCCAGAAGAGAAACCTACTATTGATTATGTTGAACATATTGATGAGTTTCTTGTTCCTCAGATGCTATAATTTGAGCATGATGTTACAAATGGAATTGTTGTTGATATGTCATCTTGTTCTACTCCTGTAAGTCAACCTGACCCTGAGCCTAGTTCCTCTGATCAAACAACATAAAATATGTTCCCTATCATCATCCTCACCATAAAAATAGAAGGAATGTCAATCTTGACTTTAGAGATTTGTAAAAGAGACGTGAAAGATAGAATTGTGGACTAGTGTCAACTACCATGATAGATTGTGTTTGGATTGATGGATGGCCATGGAATCATTTGACCATATGTTTGAGGACTTCATATCATTGTGTATCATTAGTTGTATAGTTGTGCAACATTACTCTTACTTACTAATGATATACTTGGAAGTGGTTGACCAAGAATCGACCCAACATGATAGTTGAATAAGTACTTGTTAACTGTGTTTTAATTAGATTTTCCATTGACTAGAATTTTCGACGATAACTATTGTTTCTTCTTATTTATCCCTCAAGGGGGAAATACTTGAAGTTGTTGATATGAAAACCCAACTGATGTCTTCTTGTTGACTCGGTTGTTTCTTGTTGAATCGACTTGGATTTGATGAGATGGATTGAACCATGTTCAACTATTGTTGGATATGTACTATTGCTTATGTTGGATAAAGATACTTTCTGGATTGACAAAGACAAATTATCTTGTGATTTTTTGTGATAATGTTCAAACTTCTTCAGGAGTGTTGGTTTATCATTTTTGAGCAATTTTTGCAATCAAAACAATTTAAGGGACATGAAATTGGGAGTAATATGCATATCATAACTAAGTGTTTAAGGATAATCGCAAGCTTGGGGGGAGCATCCATTTTCCATTTATTTCAAAGGGGAAGATTGTTGGAATTATTGGCATTCATGTCAAAAGATCAATGTTGTCATTAACGTCATACTACGACATTACAATACACACAACATTACCAATATTGATATGTGTGTGTGTGTGTGTGTTTAAAATTATATTAAATTAAAAAAGGGGAGCATGTGAAAAATTAAAAAGTGAAATGGTAGTTTCAAACCCATGGGTTTTGGTATTTTCCCATGGTATTTGGAAAAATAAAATAAAATAAGGGGAATTGATTATTTAATTAATGGACATATCCCTTCATGAAGGGTTATCAAAAATTATAAAAGGAGAAATATTGAGAGAAAGTGTGAGTGTGAAAAATGGATGATTAAAGTTTGAATATCATTCCAAAAGGGAAGATTTGTGAAATCTGGTTCAAGTCAGCTTGGAATTTTCGCAATAACTTATGTTCTGGAACGTTTCAGACTTTGAAATTTTGAAGAGACAGAGGAGAGACCTCTTGTTACATGTGGTAAACATTTCAGATGTTGTATCACTATAATTTCATAGATATGCCATGTGGAATTAGTGGTTCCATAATTATCCTAAAATTAGTTTCAAACCTATCAACTTGGAATTTTCACTATAACTTCTTTTATGGGACTCTTCAGACTGTGAAATTTTCACAAAATAGAGTAGACATATTGAAGTATCGCAAGTAACAATTTCAGATGTTGGTTCTTTGTAATTTCTGAGATATGATTTGTGGAATTTAGGGTTTATGAATGGCCATGAGATTAGTTTAAAATAGGTCAGTTCGACATTTCCAGTAAAACTTCTTTTCCATGATTCTTTAGACTATGAAAATTTCAACTAACAAAGGAGACATACATAAGTACATTAGGTAAAATTTTCAGATTTTGGTTTTCCATACTTTCTTAGATATTCTTTATGTAATTTGGGGTTTTTGAATGGTCATAAGATCAGTTTCAAACATGTCACTTTGAAAGTTTCACTATAACTTCTTGTATGTGACTCTTTAGACTATGAATGTTTTATAAAACAAAGGTGACATATAAAAGTACCTTAGGTAAAAATTTCATATGTTGGTTCAATGTACTTTCTTAGATATTTTCTATGGAAGTTAGGGTTTCAGAATGGTCCCAATATTAGTTTCAAATAATTGAGTTTGGCATTTTCACTATACCTTCCTTTCTGGGACTCTCCAGACTCTAAAAAAATCAAAGAATTGAGGAGACATAAAAAAGTATGTCAAGTAAAAATTTCAGATGTTGGTTCACTATACTTTATGATATATACTCTGTGGAATTTAGGGCTTCTTAATGGTATTAAGATGAGTTTCAAAAAAGTGAGTTTGGAATTTTCACCATAACTTATTTTTTGGGACTCTTCATTCTATGAAAATTTTAGAGAATGGAAGAGACATGAAAAAGTACCTCAGGTGAAAATTTCATAATCAGATTTGCAAAATTGGATACGTGGAAATGTTGAGGAAAATGTACGAGGAAACTTGCTCCAACGTTTTCGAATCTTACTAGGCTAGGGTAAGATAGTTGGGATTATCACCCGGGGTTTATATCCTAAGACAAAATTATCGATTGATTCTCGAGCAATAATTACAAAGAATCAATGTTGTATTTTACAATTAAACAATGAAAAAGAAGAGAGTGAAAAATGTATATGTACTTTGTTTTTATGACTAAGAAACAAATGAAATTCAAATTTGAAAATAGTATCAGAAAATACACATGTGAGACAAAAATCAGCAAAGTGATTTTATTAATTTCATTATGAATTACAATCATAACCCCTTTTCAAATCCTTGCGAGGATATGGACCAAGATCAGATTTAGAGATCTTCGATGGGAACCATACAAAAAGACTCTAACAACAAGAGAGGAATGAGACAAGAAGTATGGATCAACTTAGACATGAAAATATCATTGAATGAATCTACAAAATATTCCCTGTCAGTAATGAAATCTAATTCATATACAAATCATAATACAAATACTATCAATATCATATGATCAACCTTTCACAAATAATCTGCTGAAATATATATCTCAATCCTTGAATCCTACAATATTCAATAAGACCCTGCTGCCAAGAAGAGGGTTAAGTCTCAAAGATAACTCAGAATGAATGAAATTAAGTAATCTCACAAGAATAAGAACATAACTTATAACATGAAATTATTCATTGTTCTCTCTCTTTTTGTCCCCTTCCTTTTATAAGATTTTATCTTCCTCGAAAGAAGTTGCGGTAGTTTCAACCTACGATTAGTTAACTCATAATAGACTTAATACTAGTTAGGGACAAATAATAATGATAATAATAAAGGGTTTATTAAATAATAACTAATAGGTGGGACCCCTAAAATATTTAAATCCTTTTAATCTTGATTCCCTCGTTGTTTCTCCATAATTTATTTTCAAAATAAATCATGCCACCACATAAATACACACTTAAACAATCACTTGAATATTACCTAGTGTCTCCTCAAAATTATCCACACACACACACACACACATATAAATGTATTGTTCCACCACAAAAATAAGTAAGACTAGCTGTCCAAAAATGAAGATAATATTACCATGTTGTTTGAAAATAACCCAAACATAACAAATTGTTCAACAATAATCAAAATACATATTTATTGTGAGAATTAGTATATTTCTTCCCATTGTTTGCTTCCTTTTTTGTTCTTTTTGTGGAGATGGTCTTCTCATTGCTTGGATGATTGGATACATGAGGCTGAACATCACTAAGAGCTAGAGATTTTTCATTATTTCACTGGGCATGAGAGGTAACTGACTAGGAGGAGTTTACTTAGCATGAATTATCACCTTTTTACCTTTTCTTTACAAAGGTTCAAAGATGGTTGTCTTCAATTCTTTACTTGTATGTGAGGACTGAGAAGAAGATGCAATATGATCAATTTTATGGGAATGTTGGTTATGTGGAGGTGGAGGAGGCAATCATAATGAAATTGTAGGCCAAAAATTATTATGGACTATAGGTTGGTTGACAATGTCTTTCCAACCATCATTAACAAGGACCTATGGCTGGAGTGGGACATGAGGTGGAACATGGACACTTGAAATATTCTGATGAGGTTGGTAAGGGGATCTATGTGGTCTAGGATGTGGTTGGAATACTCCTTGACCCACCAGGTTGAAGAAACCAACTTGAAATAGTTGGTTCAACTCTTGAGGGTCAACATCAAAGTGGATGGAAAATATGGGCCTCTTGTTACCCCTTTCCCAAAAATTATTTCTTCCCATGCCTCTTCCATTTCTACCTCTACTAAAGAAACTCATTATCTACAAGCAAACCTAGATCAAAATATAGAAAAGGAAATACTAATCAAACATCAATTAGCTTTGTCTAAAGATAAACTCAAAACATTGTCTCTCATTATTTTACACAAGAATGCAAGCCATTAATCCACTTCTCTATATGCAATAATCATAGTCATTCTTCCAATTAAAATCTACAATTGTCATTATCTAGAAAAGGGATATTTGATGGAATTATGGGATGTGATTTGGATTTATAATGAACGAAAAGTGTTATTTATGAAAAAGAAATAAATGATTATTGTTCTAACTAAAACTCATTCTTAACCCAACCATTTAAATAATCATGTCATCTTCATAATCAACTGTAATTCTTGTTAATAATGCTCACTATTCTAATTCAGAATTTCCTTTTCCAATTACAGATTTTCTATAAAATCATATTTCTTTTGTAACAAAACATGGAAAAATAAAATGATTTTGGGACAAATTGAGGGATTTATAATTTGCGTAAAATGAAATCATGGAGGGAAGTGATAACAGTCAATTTTCTTTCCACATACAAATATCAACCATCAAACATCGTCAAATGTGATCAATTCAAACCTCCAAATAAAATTATGTATTTGTCTTTTGTATTTTTGAGAGTTAAGTTCACTAAAATATATCAACAACAGTTTGAAAACTCGTTTTATAATTTCCTGTAGAGAGAATCATATTTAAATTTTCAAAGTTTATCAGTTTGAACCCTATTTTTCAAAACAATATAACCATAATAATAGATTGAATCCATCCCAAGGCACAAAAATATTCCAATTTCTATGTTGATAATTTATCTTCCATATATATTGCCAACTGCTAGAACTATGTTTTATCAAAGAGTGGCTTCTCTTTTAAAAATATTTTCAAAAACGAGACTTGAAGCCAATATTCCAATCAGTCAACTTCAAAAAGAGGCTTGTCATGTCCAACCAACACTTCCAATAATCAATTTAAAATGATGATAAATTCATGGAGACTAAAGATAGGGTTTAAATTTCTAAAAATATATTCTTGAATTCCAAAGAAAACAGGTCGAGATAGAAGTGCAAGTCAAAACCCCAGGTTCTAAATTTCTTCAAATTCATAACGCTATAACTCAAAATCTATTGGTGGATTGGGACAATAGGGGAACATAATATGTGTGAGAAATTAATTTAAATATACCCATATGCCCCAACCATTATTACAATAAACTGAATTGGTATTAAAGTAAACCTTAAAAAAATGTTATCATTTTTTCTAGAACGAGATACAAAGATAGTCAATATGAGAAGGATGCAAACATCCATTTTATTTTGTTTTGAGAAACACATTCATAATCATAACAAGAAATCCACGATGCCTAAAAGTAGGTGATATCCATGAAAACCCAAATGAAAACAATGTTGGACAACTGAGAGGGATGATGGAGTTGTCACTGCGCTAAACAATTATGCTTCTTTTTAAACTCTTCTTGGCGAAGCTTGAAGGACAATAACAATAGTCTGCAGTAAGCAATAGCATATTAGTCCCTACATGTGATACATAGAACAAATATTTCAGGGAAACCCATAGGGAATTAAAAACCTCTTTTTGCTTTATATGATAAGTAATAGTTACATTCTTTACATTATCATACATATGAAACACCAACTCATAATGAGGCTACAACCTACATTTTGCAAGATGCTAGAAGGAAGCGCAACTCCTTGGTTTTCTCTAGCACCAACTAGAAAGGGCTTACCAACTCCTAGTTTCTCTAGCACCAACTAGAAGAAAGCATCAACTCCCTAAGTGTTTCAGCACTGCATGGATGGAAGCATCAACTTCCAATCATACAAGCACCAACACGTATAGCGAGGAGAACAAGAGTTCTCCCTGGCAGCCACCATACCACGGTTTCTCTGGCTGCAGCCGGATGGAAGCCACAACTTCACGTGTTCAAGCACCCACTTGAACCTATGAGGGATAGCAGTCCTCCCTAACTCCCTTCCGCCACCGTGAATAATAAATTCTTTGTTACGAAACTTATTACAATGATATAATGTTCAACAATGGCTTCGGACTCATCAACGTTACATTTGCATTTTCGTTGCTCTATACGCCCTCAACGCCTTCTGCTGAATTGACTGCGCTATCGTTCTTACGCTTTTACCCAAGCTGCAGTAAGCCATGTCCATTCACTTCTAAATCCTCTTCTATTCAGATTGTTCTTTGCCTCCTCCTTCTTCACACCGCAGTCCACCATCACCGGTGAAATTACCCACAGCAAGCTCCAGCGTGACCACTCCATCTCTTCTATGTCTTGTGTATTTATGCCAACCACATTGCACCTTGTGCATGAAATGTTTTACAATACCTCACGCATCACGGAGCTCATATAGATATCCTCGCTTCTCGAGGTGCTGCGCCTGATCATCATGGTAACTCTTTAGCTTCTCAGGCCCGGTTTCCCACACATTCAACATCACTTTATGTTGTACTGAGATTCCTCTGACCTCACGGTAGTTTGAGACTCTTGGTCTTCTCTGTGATAGTCGATCTCACCCTCTCTATTTCAGTTGGACTTCAGCGGCTCGTCAATGCGTCAATCCCTTCTAAGATAGTCTTCCTTCACTTTGAGATGAGAAGCTTGGAGACTCTTCATCTCCTCGGCGATCACCTTGAGGTCTCTTCGATTGTCTGGCGGATGTCAACCAATGGTTTACGGTAGTTCTACTATGTCGTACTACGGGTTCCCTCGATCTTGTTCAATTAATGCGCCATTGGATTATGCGACCAATTAAAATCGGGCCGGCGGGAATGCATTGCTCCCGGATCTATTGGCCGAGTGGTTCGGGCCCCTGCCATTCTGTATTTAGCGGTCACGGAATTGGGTGTGCATCTCACGGGCGGGTTAAAACGCCTATATCAATGGCGCTCAAGCGATTTGGGATACCCAGCTGCGTCTTTTAATGCGAGTGCGGGATAGTGGGGTGTGAAGGATTCCACTCTCGTCATGTCACCTTTTGTATCATTCTTCTCCCAGCCTATCATCTGTTCTCCACCTGACATTATTACTTAAGGCTCGTTTCCTTTAGCCCCTCCTTGTCCTCAGACATCTGTCCATCTCCCAATTGCCGAGCTTCGAGTGGATTGGCCAAAATGTGTTGACGTCGCGTAGTTCTGGCGGTGTTGATGGTATACGTAATCTTTCGATTCCTTGAATTACATGTGCGAGAGTATTTAAAATCGGTCGACTTGTCATTTACCTGAAAATTAGGTGCCGCGTGTTCCAGCGGGCGTGGTAAATGGCTGACATTCGAGTCGGGATCAGCGGTCCAAATCGCATCTTGATGCGGTAATTTGCGATTAAATCGCCAATGCTCGCGTATCGCGATTTACATTGATTCCGTAGTTATTATTCTTGTATCTTCAGCTCTCAATCCATGAAACTCCGAAATATGCGGATCAGCGGTGGATCAGACCTTGATTCAATGGTTACGATTAAATGCAATTTCCCAATTCTTGTTGCATTGTTTCTTTTCCCTCTCCATGCTCAGCGATTCACAAAACTCCGATATGGAGTTGGATCAATAGTCCAGATCTGATCTTGATTCAGCAGGTAGCGTTTGAATCACGATTTTCAACACTCTTGTTACGTGGAGTTATTGCCTCCAAGTTGTGATCCTCGAAAATGAGCTTGGTTTCTCTAGCCCTTTCCTCCATCTCGTGATGTGACCAAGGGGCGACCATGGCGTTATGCATAAAGGCGGCTTTCACAATTCGCATTTGATGATTTATTTGACTCGTGGTAGGAGTTCTTGTCATCTCGATCTCTAGATTTTCAAAACTCACAAAATGGAATGGGATCAACGGTCTAGATTCAACCTTAATTTGACAACTGAGATTAGAT
Organism: Picea sitchensis; assembly: GCA_010110895.2. NCBI lineage: Eukaryota > Viridiplantae > Streptophyta > Pinopsida > Pinales > Pinaceae > Picea > Picea sitchensis. Next base: position 130,291 of record SNQJ01S0028326.1, read on the forward strand.
GGCGATTTTAGATGCTCGTGATTTCTAGAGGTTAGGGAACATCGTTTCTTTGACTCTCTAGTCAGTGAATTGATGATCTATCCCCACGTGTCGCACGAAGATGGATGGTCCTCCTTCTTTGGGATTTTGTGATCCCTCTACTCCTTCCACTTTAAAGAACATGCAGGTTATCCCCGATCCATCGATGGATTTGGACCACAGCCTAGATCTAACTTTACCGAATCTATCCTCCATGTCTGGCGTGCTCCTTTTATCTTCATTGAATCTGGCGGTCGCCGAGAATTTGGGATGGATCAACGATCACCGGCAGCTTCTCCTCAGATCTTCGCATCCTCCTTTCTTGGAAAATTTGGCAGAAAAAGTGTCAAGGGCCTCGTTGATCCTGACAGCTATCTCCCTTGAAATTTAGCCATGAGTTAACCTCATCCATGGTACACACCTACGCTTGCGCATTCGATCGCGCTAATTCCTCGAGCTTACTTTGTTCTGCTTTTCCATCGATGCCTCTGATCCACCATCAATGATAGCTTATCGCCTATAAATCATACCAACCATCTCGCACTATCTCTTACGGTGTTGTCGAGCTTGCTCTACAGTTAAATATTTAAACTACGCTAGTTCCCATCACGAACAACTACTCAAACTAGCCCGGTTATTAAAGGTCGTTACATTATTCACGTACTCAAGCCATCATGCGTTGTTGTGCTTGCCATCAGTAATGACATCATTTACCCAGTAAACATTTTTCCAACAATCTCCCCGCTTTGGCATTGATGTAGCTGAGCGCAAATTCTTTTCTCCCCTTTGACGTGATGTCAAAGAGACATGCTCCGGGTTGTGGCGTTGTTTTTAGGAGGTATCAGATGTTAAACCAATGCAAACTCCCCCTAGCGGGATGGACTCTCTCATTTTGGGGCTGCGAGTATTTGTATCTAAACCCGAGTCTTCTCTTTCTGATTCTTGGACTTGTTCAAATGTGGAACTGCATTTGTATCCTCGTGGAAATTAAGAATTGTTCATACCTCTCTTGCTGGGACTCTTTATCCAGTATTCCCTATAGGGTGGATGACTTCCCGCATGACGTTTTCTCTGCTTCTGACTATTTTCCCTTTTGTTCCCAAAATTTTAACTTTCATTGACAAGATCTTTCCTGCCATTTGTCTCTACGGGATGTCATGTGTATCATATTGTATATCAGAATGTTGTTGTCCTACCTGAACACTGTGCAATTGTAACTGGCGCCTTTTAAATAGCTCTTGGATCTCCCCATTGGATCTCATCGATCTCTATTACATGAATTTTCATTTTTCTTCCATGATACGTTACAATCCATGGTTTGGGGGTGGGTACCGATGGTAGAGTAAAGAGGTTTGGAATTTTGGATGGGCAAATTGTTTACATAAAGAGGTTTTTAGGTTTTAAATGTATATAACTAGGTTATTTTCAAAATATATATATATATGACCGTACATATGTTTGTGAGGAAACGCCGTCCATTTAAGCCCACCAAAAAATTGAAGACGAGATCCTGAACTCAATTTGGTAACCAATGATTGAGTTTTAACCCCATTTTCTGGTAATGGAAAGCGGTTGGAAGGTTTTAAATTTATTTTTCTAAAGTAATGAAAACAATTGGAGGAATTTTCCCCTAGTTTATGGTCATGGATTATCGTGTTGGCAATCAAATTAGATTTAGCCCCTTAAAATTCGAACCAGATCCTCTCATTCGCCTCAATTTTCTGGTAATGACAATGATTCTGAGGGTTTTCGCCCCCATTTTCTGGTAATGGAAATGGTTCAGAGGTTTTTCGCCCCCATTTTCTAGTAATGAAAACAATTCAGAGGTATTTTCCCCTAGTTTTATGGTCCTGGATTATCTGTGTTGGCAATCAAGTGGAATTCAAGAGCAATAGCGTTCATTGGCCTGCCTTCCTAGATCTTATCTGCGGGCCGGTAAAGCTGAAGTGGGTAGGGTTTAATGAGGGCCGGTAAAGCAGCTGTGGGCAGGGGTTTTGCTAGTTATGAGGATTTTGTTATGCACTTTGATGGAATGCGGTTGATAGCATGCGGTTTAGACTAGTTACATCTTGGTCGCATCATTCCTAAATAAGTTCTGTAAAAAACAGAAATAAGAAAGAAAATGAAATAACATGAAGGGGTTTTCTTGTGATTGGCTGAAGAATACCAACCGCTTCTTCCAGTATCTCCCATGTCCTTCTTCCACGGTTAGAACTTGTTTAGACAAGGCATTTTCTTCCATATTATTCTCCCTGTAGATATGCAAATATTATATGTCATCAAAAGCATGTACCAAGGGCTTATTCCCATAGCATACTGAAATAATAACTTCTGTAGAAAAATAGCAGGGAAAGATTTGCATTTTCCTCTATGGATCATAGCATTCAAAAATGACCTTGTGATTCTTTGAACACAGACTAGTTCTTTTTAATGCTCTAGGATAGTAGACCTCCAAAGGTGGCAAAACATGAATTGGAATTGTTAGTATTT
>SNQJ01S0028326.1:142115-153901 GCA_010110895.2 Picea sitchensis
TTGGAGCGCTGGCTCTTCACTTAACCTTCTCAGGGAGCGCTACAACGCTCAGATACCCCTTTTGCAGGAGCATTGCCTAATCTGAGGCAGTAGTTGGCCTGTTGAGGAGAATAAGGGGAGGATCTTTCAAGATTAGAAGGTATTTATATTCGAATTCTTGGTTTCATCAGAAGATCCCTGATCTAAGGAAGAGGTTCCCCAACTTGTTCTAAAGATAACTCAAGAGGTTAAGCTCCTCTTAACCTATATAAGCAAGCTCTATGATGGTGGAAAGGGGAGGAAGAACTGATAGCATGAAACCTATGATCTTATAGGAAACACACAGTCAGCCAAAGGAGAGTGATCAATGACGTTTCTGTTATCCAGGTTGTGGATCTTTCAGGCAAGGGTTAGACGAAGGGGACTTGACGAAGCTGTCGCATTCGCATCTACGATTGTCAGTACTGTTGTCGTTATTCTCATTAATATGACACGCTTGGCCTGTTTCTTTCTAGTTTGTGTCTGATGTTACATGAACTTATTCTTAATAGATAGATCTGTTTTCAAGCTAACATCGATAGAGTAGGAAGTGGTCGTATCTTGTTTGTCTACAGGACTCAGCAAGGAGCAAAGGGTTAAATCTCAACTCGGAGCATGCAGGGACAAACACCGATAAAGAGGTACTTATGTTCTCCTTCCTTCTCATGTGTTAGTTTGTATAGATTTGAAAGGAAGTCAGTGTCCACGTTAAGCATTTTTTGTCTTAGAGTTAGGGTCAAGTTATTTGAGGCAATCTACCTGTCCGCAGGGAGATTTTCCTACAACAGTTGTAGAGGCTAAAATCGTGTAGCAAATTTGAGTTTATCAATAATCAAGTTCCTCACACATTCATTAAATTTCTGAAGCTAAAATCTATACTCAACAGAATTGAAATCTGATCTATAACATGTTGTGAATTAAGGGCGTTTAACTAAATTGCTTAATTGATCTAACTAAGAGACAGTAATTGAATTTATGAAAGAGATTAATAAAATGATCTATCAATGACTATTTGATCTACTGGAAAGAAACAAATAAGTACTGTAAATTGAGAAGGAACAACAAATGTACTTTAAACGAAAGGAACAACAAATACTAATTTAATAAAAGGAACAACGTGTGAAAAAATTAGAGGAACTGTCAATCAAAAAACTTCATCAATGAGGAATGGAACAACAATCGGTAACATTCAAATGAAACATCTATCTTCTGTAATCAAACAACACAACTAGTCTTATAAAAACATCAACACACTCATGCATTCACCTTAACTATTGCAAAAGATATTTAAATCACAGAAATGAAATCAAATTAATACAATTATAGATTGAGACAGTAACTCCTTCAGACTGGGACCTCAGTCCTCAGAAGCACTGCTGCTACAAAATCAGTATGCAAAGATGATGAAAATGCCCAAAACTTCTATTAATTCCATAACTGGTACAACATTTACAAAATGCTTCTTGTACAGAGCAATTCCAAGTTCTAAATGCCTACATAAGTTTCTCCGATATTTTTCTAGGATTCATTACCCTCTATATATTACAATGATATGGGTAAATTAAGTTATCCTGAGGATCGAGAGATCCTCATGATTTCTTTTACTATTTATAAAGTTTACAAAATAGAGAGTCAATCTTCCTCAAAAAAAAATTGCGCCTAATGTCTTCGACCTCCAATAGCCTACACATCTTCAAAATCTCCGTAGCTATCTTGGGTTTAACAATATTTATCCATTCCTTTAATAAAATCAAACAATTCTAACCGAATATTAGAATTTATCTAATATTACTCAATAATATTTCTAGAAGATATTTTAATCATTTTCTATCCTAATTATTTCTAATTAATAGAAAAGTCAATCAAGATTATATCATAAACCATGAGAATAAGGAGGATATTTGTACCTTTTCCTGAACTCAATAGTAGGAGAGATAAGGGGTGAATTTTTAGAAACAATTCTAATTGTGAGAATAGGAGAGTATTATTCCACGAAATGTGTGGTGTATTCCATGGGGTAAAGAAGAATTGCAAGAAATAAAAAGGATTTTTTCTAAGATATTTAGAGTTGAGTTCCAATATAATTAGGTTCGATGACAATAATCGTAGTCCCAAGAAATCAGACATGGTTCTGAGAATTCTTAATTCCAAGAAAATTATCTTTACTCAATATGGAAGAATCATCTTTTTGTTAGTTATATGTAAACCTGGAAATATTAAGCATACGAAATCAGATTTTGAATCCGAAAAATGCGTGAAAAGAATGAAACTAAGGAATAAACAATGTACTTGTTATAATTTTATTTTATTTTCTAATATCCATTTTTATTATTATTTCATGAGCAGAAAAATAAGGTTGACCGTTTTTCGATCAACAAATGGTTCCAACTATAGGATAGTGACCCCCTTGTGGGTTGTTGAGAACACCCAAATATGAAAACGAGTTGCCTTCTCCATTGGGATATGGATTCATATTCAAAGTAAATTCTTATAATTATTTTTCTTTCATGGAGTTATCTTCCATATAAAAACTTCCTTATTATGCAAAACTTGAACTAAAGAAACAAACTATATACATACAATATCTACCTAGCCTACCTTACTTGAAAGGAAGGGACACTTTCAAGCGTAGGTAGATTCCAATGGAGTCATCCAAGCATCCAACTGATTTTTGGAATGAACTCCATAATTAGTGAACATAGTGGGGCTTCTACCAATGAGTTAGGGGCATATCCAAAGTGTACTAGAGAAAAGATGAATTAGATGTGCACAAAATATGATTGCATTATTTCACCAACAATTATTTGGAACCATGATTCAATGAAATCAATTCTTTGTTTCTCAAGAATACTATCGTCTTTGATTGGATAAGGAGTTTCCAATATAAGAATGATTTCATATTTCTCCTTATCTCCAACCACTTCCAAGGTTCTTGATTCATCAACAATGTTTTGAAAATACTCTTCCTTCATGTAATGGAAACCTTTTTCATCATTCTTCTCAAGATTCATTTATTCCAATAATTATTTTTTCAACCAATTTTCTTGTGACCTTTCATCATCTGTTGCAAGGATGAAATATTCTTGTGCATTTGGCGGAAGATCCTAGATTTCATTCTCAAACTTGTTGCTTGAAATATCTTCATATGGAGTATATGAGAGGATGAAATATTCATTATCTTGTATCCATATGTGAGAGGGTGGATGGGAAAAAAATTCAACAAACAAAGTTTCTAACATGTCCCAACTGGTAATGGTTCAAGGCATCAATGAGTGGTACCATTCAAGAGAATCCCCTCATAGAGTTTGTAATAATAAACGACATGTAATATTATCTTCCGTGAGATTGAAAAATTCATATGTACATTGGAATATAAACATGTGTTTCTCTGCATATTTTGAAGTATTTCCAAATAATGTAGAATTTTTTTCCATAGGAATATTGGGCATTTGAAAATCTACTTCTGGTAGATTTAACGGAGTTCTATGAAATCACCTCCTTCTTTGGATAACTCTTTCTTTTTTTGAATATTTCAAATCCATTGATGGGCTTGGTGAATAAGGTAAAGGAGCATCATGATATGAAATAAAATCCTTAGAGGAGTCATAATATGATTCTTCTTGAAATTATTGAATCCTTTTAATGGAATTGTCTGGGGTTTTAAGATTTCTTTCAATGGAATCACTAGGGATTTCATTCTCTTGAATATTTTGTGTTTCTTGGAACTTTTGGAGTTCATATAAAAATACATGAATAATATTTTTACAAACCCCATGCATATAGAATAAGAAAAATCTTCTTGAATCTTCTTTTAAAACATTTGAACCATGGAGACTCAAATATCTTGAAAATAAATGGTTCCCCAGTTGAGTTGCCAAAAATGTTGATGTTTGAATCTATTAGGATTGAAACAATAACCTCACACAGATATGAATCCCCCTGTGTTTTTATAGAGGTGGTACTCCTCATTGGCTAAAATATATGTCTTGAATATCTTGTATTAGGGAGAGTGCTAAGAAACAAACCCCAGATATTTATTTCTTGGATTTGTACATGAAATAGTTCTTTAATAACCTGATTTGATTTTTAAGTGCAACAAGAAGTCTTTTAAAAATAAAAAGATTGAATGGAGGCTTCAATATCAGAATATCTTTGTGTTCAACAATATATATACAACCCTCTTAATCAGATACAAATAATAAATCTATATATTCTCTTGAGAAATAGGAGAGAATAGTTTTTATCATCTCAAAGTATTTTAAAAGAGTATTCCAATTAAAACAAAAGACAATTTGATATGCATACTTTAAACATCTCATACTCATAAATCCCAAGATCTGAAACATCATTGAAGTCATGCCCTGAAGTAATTCTTTGTGGAGTTTTATTCATGAAATGTATTCAACAATACAAAAAATAAATGACAGTCATATACATGGTTGTGAATAATCCATGATCACATAAGAAAACACTTTTGAAGAATACAAGAAGAAAACTCAAGAATTTTAGCCTTGTGCTCAATTCAAATATTTAAGCATAAAGATTTGAGAAAATGGTGTAGAAGAAGAAAAAGAGTGGAGAATATGGAGATCTCTTTTCATTGAAAAAAAGCTTCACTGCATATTGATGTATGTACATTGTTCTTCTAATCCTATGACCCTTCCCTTATGATAATGGAACCTTTGTCTAACTCTTTGATGAAGATCTTTATTGCTTTATAAAACTGGATCTTCTAACTACTTGAGTAGTTAGGTATTTTCCTTTATTGAAAATATCACTATGGAGATTCGTAAAATTTAACCCTTGTAAATTAATTAATTTATTAATATTTTAAATAGCTAGACAACCTCCACCTCATGCTTAGTCAATGTGAGTCAACAGTCCACATGATGTCACATGTCATTGCATGATAGGTCAATAACCTGCCACATGTAACCAACAAGAACATTCCATGTTTCTCCAATGGCAAGCTTCCATGTGTTTCCATTAGTTAGTTTCCATGTGTCATCATAATTAATTTCCATGTAGTGTTATCATAGGATGAGATGTGTAACTAATAGTGTGATGCCACATGTCATGAGGTGAATGGTCTCCACATGGAGTAACTTTATTAGTTAATAATTCATATAACTAATTAAAAATATTGGTCAAGTGTGGGAATAAGGTGGAACGAGAGGGAAGGGGAGGGTTGTGTAGGGGGGAGGGTAGATTTATGGGTGGAAGAAGTATTAAAATGAGGTAGGATGACATAAGGGGGGGTGAAATGTAGACAGTGAAGTTAGGGGTCACGGGTATGGAAGGATAAATAGGTGAAGGATTATGGTGGGTTCGGGTTCACGAGTTTGGGAGTGAGGTAGGTGAGGGGGGTGAGGTGAGCGGTAAGTCCGGCCAATTGAAAATAAGTTTAAGTATGGAGTAAGGGGGGGTAAGGGGAGGAGAGATAAGGAAGGAGAAGTGGGGGAAGGAGTGTGGAAGGTTGGGGAGATGAGGGAGGTGAGAGCGGTAAGGTTGGTGGTGAATCCACCAACCTTTTGTGGTATGGAGAGAAGGAAGTAAGGGGAGGAGATATAAGGGGTGGAATTTTAGAAACTATTATAAGTGTGAGAATAGGAGAATATTATTCCAAGAAATGTGTGGTGTATTCCACGGGGTCAAGAATAATTGCAAGATATTTATAGATTTCCAAGATAATTAGGTTCAAAGACAACAATTGTAGTCCAAAGAAATTGGACATGGTTCCGAGAATTCTTAATTCCAAGAAAATTAGCTTTACTCCACATGGAAGAAGCTCCTTTTTTCCGATTATATGTAAACCTAGATATCTTGAGCATATGAACTCTGATTTTGAATCCAAAATATGTGTGGAAAATATGAGACTTAGGTCTATGTAGTAGACTTGTCATCATTAAAAAAAATATTTTTCTGATATCAGTTTTTTTTTATTATTACATGAGCAAAAAAATAGGGTTGAACAATTTTTGGTCAACATGAGTCTAACTCTATTGTCCTTCATTGTTCCCAATTTATCCAAAGAATCATAGGCACATGAAGTCCCATCAATAATACCAATGGATTTTTCAAGAACATCCAAATTATTTTCAGAAATATGGGCTTGGGATTGCATTCAGAAGTAGAAAACATAAGCTAATCATGGCCTTCTATATCACATATGAAGATATATTAAATTGAAAAAAAATAACTCGCATACAAAAGTGCAAAGGAATAAGAATAATACAATATTTTCCCTCCTTAGACTTGTATTTTCATAAGTTTCCATGCAATGTAAAAGTGGCTCCCAACCACTAGCTCCCAATCTATATCCCTCACCCACTTCCCTATTGGGCCCCTATATTCATGCAATCCCTATTCCCCTCTACCCCTCCATCCCTACCTTTGTTAATTCCCTATCCCTTTTCATGTCATGTTTTAGTACATGGTTACGTGATTATTTTATGTATGCATTAGTGATAAATAATATCCCAAGTAACCATCATCTTCATTGAAGTCTCTTCTATTCTATTTAGCAGTCCATTGATTCACACAATACTTTAGATATTGCTAAGTCATAATCCATATGAAGAACCCTTGTTCTGCACACATCCTTTCATTTCAAATACTAATTATTGAACGCAATTCCACATGATTTGTGGATTCAATGACTCCCACAAAACCTTAATTCCTCTAGTTGATAAATGAAAGATGATAGTACCATTCTTTCCCAATTCATAATTATAGAAAATCTACTTGTTCGAACAATTGTTATTCTCCATTTAGGTTTGATGATCCCAAGAAAAGTTTGGTTGTTTTCTTAGAATGAGTCTAGGAAACAATATGGAACTCACAATAAAATGTAAAAAATGCAATGAAAAGAAAAATCATCATATTTTTTGGACTTTGGACATCATATTTCCTTTAGGGGTAACATTTACTCACTTGTCTCATGGCCCAAGCTATGTTTTGTTGGAATATTTATGAACTACAATTTCACTCTATGTGATATAATGCATCAAATTTACATTCTGGGTCAAATTCATAAATCTCAACCTCAGAGGTTGGATGATAGAATTTTAGCATCTAATCTAGTGCAAAGAATTTGATTTGTGGCCCCAAGTCTAGTTTGGATAGTTTTTAAAAATGAGTCTAGGTCACAATTTGTAACTCATGATAATTTACAAATGAAGTAGTGAAAAAAACGTCATCCTTTTTGGACTCATGATATCAAATTACCTGTAGGGGAACCATTTCCTTGCCCATACTAACACCCAAGATTTTTTTTGTTGGCATAAAACTACGTTGGGTTTTTACTGTTTGTGAGACAATGAAAAAAATTCTCATTTGGGATCCACATTTCGAAATTTCTACCACAAAGGTCAAAAGGAAATGGTTCAACATTCTATTTGACATACAACACCCCTGTCTCATCCCATGATTCATGATATGTAACTTTTCTAGTGCATTTCTGAGCTAGGGTTTCATCTGTTATGAGACATTGTAACAAATTTGCATTTGGGGGTCAAATTTTCAAATATCTTCCACAAAGGAGGGATGGAAACATTTCATCATATTAGTTAGCATATCACACATGGATGAGTTGATAAAAATCAATTACATATATTTCTTGGAGAATTTATGATGTATAGGGATCTTTATTTGTGGATGAATGATGTGAATTATTCAAGCCTCTCTTTGTTGGTTCATATTTGGTACTTAAGGATTAATGGTGAAATGATCAAGTCTTATACAAGCCTTCATGATTGAACGATTTGAGGGGTAAGTGTGCCACTTGGAAGGAAAATGTTATAGGGTTTCCTTCCTTGTTCCTTATTTCATTCTACCATGCATGTTGAAGGATGGTATTCTAGAATCCATTCTAGCATAACACACCTATAGGAGCTAAGAAAGGTCAATTATGTCTCTCTATTTTAGTTTATATGCTATTGAGACCAATTTGGTTATGTCTCTATATTTTTTCACTAAGGGGTGGATTTTCAAAACACTAGCTTCAGAGATTTTGGATAGCGTTCTCACCTCGACCTTGGATAAACATACTTGTGGGAGATTACATAACTCAATTATATTTCTTGTTTTGGATTTTATGCCCCTGGACCAAATTATCAATGTGTCCCTTAATGGCTTCAAGAAGCGAGTTGTAAATTTCCATAAAACTCTAATTGGGACTCAGATTGAAGAATCATCAATTTATTTTGACTACCAAAACTAGGTTACAGCTAGGGGTAACCTTCTACTGTGATTCAATTTCCCATAAATTGTTTTATTCGATGATCCCCAACACTAGGGTTTTACTCAATAAGAGCTAATGTATTTTTTGCACTAAGGGGTGGTTTTTCCAAAACATTGTATTGGTGAATTTGGGTAGCATGATCATATGGGACTTGGACAAACACACTTGCAGGAGCTAATGGAGCTCATTTTTTCTACTCAATTTGGATTTTATGTCCTCAAACTAATTTCTCAGTGTGTCCTTGAATAGCTTCTGGAAGTGAGCTAAAAATTGCCATAAACATATAAACAAGGATCAGATTGATGAACCATAGTTTGCATTGAAGTCCTAACACTGGGTTATAGATAAGGATTCCCCTCTCTTGTAATTCCAATTCCCCCCAAAAAAAATTATTCGACAATATCTACAACTAGGGTTTTTCCTAATAAGGAACAATGTAACTTTTGCACAAAGGGGTCAATTTTGAAAAACACTAGCTCAGGGGATTGTGGATAGAATTATCATGTGGGACTTGGATAAATGAATTTGTGGGAGACTAAGGAGCTCTATTATTCTACTGGGTTATTACAAAGGTTCTTACCTGCCTTCCTCAGGTCACGTGGGTGCATGAGGAAACATCACACACCTCACGTGGAATTGGTCGCAACATCACTTTTACGGGTTTTATACAGTGAACTATATTTTTCTCATAAGTAACTTAACTTAGCCTTTCAATCACTACACTAGAGGAAGAGAGGTGCACTTGCTTCCTGTTGGACATTTGTGGCGGTGAGGCTGCGTGTTTCAAAGACTATGTCGGATAAACTCAATAGTTGTATCAACTTTGTATTTTATTCCTCTAGACCAAATTCTTAATGTGTTCTTGAATGGATTAAAGAAGTGAGTTTCAACTTGCCATAAAAATCTAATCGGGGATCGAATGGATGCACTGTCAATTGTGTTTGAATCCTAGCATTGGGTTACAACTAGGGGAAACCCAATCCTATGATTCCATTACCAAGAAATTGTTTTATTCAACGATCTTTGGAATGAGGGTTTTGCTTAGTAAAAAAAAATGCAAGTTTTGCACAAAGGGGTTGATTTTGTAAACCACCAACTCGGGTGATTTAGGTAGCATGATTATGTGGGCCTTGAACAAATATACTTGAGGGAGATTATGGAATTCAATTTTGTTTCTCAGTTTGAATTGTATTCCCTTGGACCAAATTCTCAATGTGTCCCTGAATGGATTTGGGAAGAGAGTTGCAACTCATCATAAAAATCTAACTGAGGATCAAATGGAAAAACCATTGATTGGATTGGACACTTGACTCCAGATTAAAGATAAGGGCACCCCTCTCCTATGATTCCATTTCTTGGAAAATATTTTATTCGATGATCTCTGGAACTTGGGTTTTACTTAGTAAGGAATAATGCAATTTTTTCACGAAGGGGTCTATTTTGAAAAAAAATGGCTTGGGTGATTTTGGATAGTGTGCTCACACAAGCCTTCAAAAAACACACTTGCAGGAGCTTACAAAACTCAATTAGTCTACTCGGTTTGGATTCTATAACTTTGAACTAATTTCTTAATGTGTCCCTAAATGGCTTCAGGAAGTTAGATGCAAATTACCATAAAAATCTAATAGACACTCAGATCGGTAAAACTCCAATTGAATTGGACTCATAACATTGTGTTACAACTATCCTATGACTCTATTTCCAAAAAAATGTGTTTTTCCACGATCTCTAGAAGTAAGGTTTTGTTGAGTAAAAAACAATGCAACTTTTGCACCAAGGGGTCAATTTTGCAAAATAATGGCTTGGGAAATTGTGGGTAGTGTTCTCACATGGGCCTTGGATATAAACACACTTTAAGGATCTTAAATAAATTAAGTATTCTTTTCAATATGGATTTTATGACCCCGAACCAAATTATTAATGTGTCCCTGAATTGCTTCAGAAAGTTAGTTGTAAATTTCCATAAAAATCTAACTGAGACTCGAATTGATGAGTTGTAGATTGCATTGGTCTCCTGACAATGAGTTACAATGAGGGGAACCCATCTCCTATAATTCTAGTACTATGAAATTTTTTTATTCAATGGTCTTTGGAGTTGTGGTTTTTTTGTGTAAGGAACAATGCAATCTTTTCACAAAGGGGTCAATTTTCAAAAACATTGGCTCATCGTGAAATTGTGGATCATTGTGAAATCGTGGATCATTGTGAAATTATTGGAGTCCAAAACACTTTCAATGACCAATGAAGATCAAAATGAGCTAGGAATTTGATGGGAAACCTCATTTGTTTGATCATATCAATATCTTTTCTTGTTCCTAGAGGGAAGTTTTGTACATGTTTGAAAACATTTTTCACTTGGGAGGTTTGCTATTCTCCCAAGATATTAATGTGTCTCTATAGAGGATATCAATTGTTATGAACTCTATTAGATCCCCTAAGTGAAATATTTTACTTTCTTTGGTAAATTCCTAGGAAGTATGATGGGTGTTCTATATGCACTAAAAATAATCAATTAAATTGTCAACCTAGGGTAAGTAAACTTAGATTTGTAGCACTATATATGACAAGGTAGAAAATCTAGAGGTAGTATAGTCTAACTAAGGAAATGGTCTAAGTGAGAGCTATTCTACTTAAGAAAAGACTATCAATGATCAAACCCTAACAAGTAACTTTAAATTATTTACCCTAAGTAACTTTTGAGCAATGGAATTTGAAAATATCATTACAAGACTCCTTGGTCTTGCAGTAGTCTTGGTAGTTTTTAAGAAATATATATTTCATGGCTTCTCAAGACCTAATACTAGATTCTCCCAACCCCATGAACCATTTTAGTACAGAGACCTTAAGGGTGGCAGGAAAGAGTTTTAGTTTATGGGTATCTTGTAAGTAGTTGTAGCTCCTACATAAGATGTTGAACTCAAATAGGAAGGTATCCGGGTCTTCACTTCTTTTATCGTAAAAGGTGGGAAGTGATGAGAGGGGAATATTTTTCATATTGAAATTCAGTGTGGTGTCCAAAATTGGAAACCCGAAGGTGGTTTCAGTTTGGTTTCCAACTTCTTCTTCTTCCCTATGTTTTACATTGTTATGATCCTCCTGATCATCCATACTAGTTTGATTTCCAAAAAGAGAGTACCTAGGTGATTTTATCCTTGAAGAGAACAAGGTCTCCCGAGGTTTTTGTTTAAGAAATTTATCCCTCTAATGGGAAGGTATTCCTACTGCTTGGATGTATGGGACTCTTCTCAAGCTGGTTGAGATTATTGGTGCCAAAGTTTTTGTGTCAATTTGAGAGAAAACTATATTGGCTATGTAACGAACCGCCTCGTTACGACAACCATTCTAGTGATAAGTGCAAATTTTTTTTTTTGAAGTGTGTGTTTGCGTATGTACAAGAAAAAAACTACAGTCTACCCGACTCTGCGTCGCCACCCGACGACGATACGACGCAACCAGGATGAACATAAGAATATGACCAGGACGCACGATACGTAACCACAGGCAAAATGATGATCACACGACAAGA
>SNQJ01S0028326.1:157219-173414 GCA_010110895.2 Picea sitchensis
AAAAACATCCTGTCATATAACTCAATGCATCATAATGAAAGAAAAGTTTTATCATCATATAAATCCAGATCACTTGCGAGCAAGTGTCCTCAAAGAATAAGTTTGGCATGTGCGCCAGAGCGGGATGTTACAGGCTAAACTACCAAACAAGGTATTCACTTGTTCAGGGTCTAGATGTCTTCAAAACTAGGATCTCCTGATGGTGGTAAGAAAACAAAGGTTGTATTGTTTGGTTCTTCGGAAGGCTCAAGTGGTCTTGCCTCTTGTCCGATTATTATTGATGCTTCATTTTTTTGTTCTATAGTGCTCCCTGTCTTACTCTCTTCAGAGACTACCTTATCTCTTTGGGTTGAGCTAGTTCCTACTTTTTGATATTGGTTTGTGGAATTTATGAGTGGAATGTTTCTTCCCCCAGAAATTTCGGAAGGAACCTTGGTTGAAAGGTCTAATTTGGATTTAATGTATCTACCTTTTGGGTCCCTAGGTCTGTTCATGAAAGAAAACAATAAAAAGAAAAACTACCATTGGGTTTGGGGGAAGCTACTGTAACAGATGCGCAGGTTCTTACCTCTCGTCTTAAATTTTTCCTGCCACCAAACTAATGCTAAGGTTTAGAAATGATATATTTCCTAACTATTTCCTACCTTAAGACAACTCCCCGACAACGACGCCAAAAATGATGGGTGTTCTATATGCACTAAAAATCCTCAATTAAATTGTCAACCCGGGGTAAGTAAACTTAGAGTTGTAGCACTATATATGCCAAGGTAGAAAAGCTAGAGGTAGTATAGTCTAACTAAGGAAATGGTCTAACTAAGAGCTATTCTACTTAAGCAAAGACTATCAATGATCAAAACCTATCAAGGAACTTTAAACTATTTACCCTAAGTAACTTTTGAACAATGGATCGATGGATTGTCCTAAGGAAGCAAATGAAAACCCTAAAATTAACAAGTTAAATTAATCAATGTAATGAGCAAAATCAATCCATCTATTTAATCTATTCATCTTAATGAACAATAGCAATAGAAAAATAATCTAATCAATCTATTCAAATTGATGAGCAACAACAAGTAAGCAAATAAGCAATCAAATAACTTAACCTATGAAAACTTATGCAACAAATAAACTAATCAAAACTACTTAATAGGTAACTAATCAAACTATTAAGCAAGTGAACTCTATTATTAAGATAAAATTCATAATTACTTATAATCTACAAAACAAAATCTTAACCTATTGAATTAAAAGCACCATGACAATATTCAAAGATTAATCAACAATTACTCTTAATCTACAATAACAAGATACTTCAAATATAATGATGATGATGATGTCTTCGTTGTCTTATGACATCGCGATGGAATCTAACAATTAGTGATATCTCAAGAGGAATAATTTCAATATTGAATTCTATGGATAAATGAAAGGTATGAATCAAGCAATCTAACGAGAGATTAGCCATCATAGAAGAAACATCAACTATCCTGAAAATCCATGTGATCCTTCAATTTATGAATTCATCATCAACAATAAGAAAAAACTATTCTTCTGAATTCAAATGCACTCCTATGCTAATGTAAGTAAATTCACACCATTAGATATTTATAACTAAAAACTTAACTCAAAATCAGACTTCTATTTAGAATTGCAATTTTAATTCTAGAATGGAAATTTGGTAAAATAAACTAAGCTAATCATATTATGTAACAATTCAAATTGCAAGTTAAAATGCGTATAAAAACATAATGTAAATTCTACTTCTACCTTAACATACTATAGGAAATTTAATAAGAAAACTAAATGAGCAAACTAGATAAGCAAATGAAGCATTAAAATCAAAACTAGCAACTATTCATCCATCGAAACTCTGCCAAAGAAACTCTATACTCGGTTTTAATCATTCTACTTCAATCTGCAGAAACTCAAACTATCATTTAATCACACAACAAGGTTAGTAGCTAATCTTGCAAGATATTACTATTTAATTAAAAAGACATAGAATATTAACGATCCTTCACAAGCAACCTGCAAAAAGGAAACTGAAACAATTAAGCTATGAACAACAAACACATAGCATGTAAAATGATAAAAATGCATATAACAGAAAACAGAAGAAATGACAATTGCAAAACTCAAATATACAATCTAACTAGATAAATATTCACGTAGACCATTGGTGGGAACCCCAACAGGTCATGGCTACTCCTCAACAATGAATCACGAGCTCAAGCAACACGATTTTGGCATTTAAATTAAAAACACAGTCTTGCACAAGTTTATGGAAATGTATTGAATTACATAGAAAAAACAATTCTAGCTTCACAATTATTAACTTAACTTTTGTCTGACCACTATTGTGGTATTTATAGTAGTTAAAATTCGAGAGGTCAACCATTGGAAGGGTTGACCTCCTCTAAAAACAACAAATTACATTAAATGTGCTAAAAATGTCTGTGGCTTATAGAAACCAAATGGGTCACTCAACGCTCAGCATAATAGCTCCATCCAAGATTTCAAGAGCTCAGTAGTTGGAGGCCACGAGCATGAGAAAAACCCATGTCACTGATTCGCCCAACATAGGAAGTCGATATAACAACCACCAACTTGCCCACGGTTTTAGTGTTGGATTGAGTGTTGGACGCAGTGTCGGATGGAGTACCAGATGCATTGCCGGATGGAGTAATGAATGAGCTACTGGATGGAAAAATGCCATGCGATTTTTCCCTGTGACATACAGATCATGCATTAGCTCCTTGTAATCATTAAATCATGCTGAATTAAACTTAAAACCATCACAAAACATCAATTATATGTACCTGGTATAAGCTATGAAGATTTGATATAAGAATCCTTCAAAACTTCTTCAAAATAGTAAAGTACACATATAATACCAATCAAAAAGGATCTAATCATCATCATTAATTTAACCAAATCACGAGCCCAACGTTACCCCCACACCTAATATTTTTTAGGTCCCATTGTAAACAAAAATGAATTTCTCCATATGACTAGACTTGCTGAGAAGGATTAGCTTTAGAAGCTTCTCCCTCTTGCCCTGAAGATTTTGTCTTGTGCCTTTATGTTGTTTCAATTGTGTCCTAAGGTTGTGATTGGTTTTGGTCATTTCATCAACCAATATTTGGAGGGAATTCACCTTTGCTTGTAGTATTGCATTGTCATGGGGAAGATGATTATCCAAAGTCTTCCTCTCTTCCAATTGTTGAAGCAGCTGAACATTTTCCAGTTTTAGATTTTCAATGGCTGGAGTATGATTATATATCTCGGAGGAGGGCTTGGATCCCTTGAAATATGTAGAAAGTCTATATGTTTTGGGATTGGGTATAGTCATCTGAGAGGTAGGAGTAACAAGGGGTTTATGAGGAGAAGTAGGTTCAGATTTTGTCTTTCTATGAGGCTCCAATTATTCTGTAGACACTTCCCTAATTATTTTATGAGGGATTTTGAGATCAGATGATACTTAGATAGGGTCCGAAGTGGTCGGGGTTTTTTCATAAGGTTTCCCTCTTGTATTTTGGGTACTCTTTCAAAAATATCTTCTATTGAATCGATTATCTCCTCTTCTATTTGTGGGGACTATAGGGAAGTCTTGTTGAATTACCTCTTGTAGCTTTTTGGGTGCAAGATCAATAGACATTGAAGGCATTGAGGAGTTAGCAATAGGCTTCTTGGTCTTCTTGCCCGATGAGGCTATAGGGGTATCAACAAGTTTTTAGGACTTTTGTTCTAATAAATAAATAGCTTGAGAAGGAGGTTTTGGAGTCTTCGGAGAATGGGGTTTGGATGGAGTCATATTCCCTAGATCAAGTGTTTTCTTTCCAGTCTTGATTGTAAGGTGAGGGTTTGAAAATTTGTAAATGAACTCATCCCACATTTTCCCCTGTTTTTTCAACTCGGCTAAGACAAGTAGTTTGATGATGCCATGGTGGAATAGGATATTGTGGGGATTGGTTACATTCTTCCATACTTGGGAAGACATCTTCTCAATACTTTTTAATAAGTAAAAAGGGAAATTCAATGGCTTATTGAATTGAAAATGAGTTAATAATCGAAAGTGGTAGGATTTAAAAACATAATATCTACCTTCACAAGTGATCAATCTGGTGATGACTATGAGAGGGTTGATTATCTCATCCTTAATCCACTACTTGGAGTACCCCTTATCTCCAAAGATATTCTGAAACTCAGGTTTGAAGACCCTGTTATAGCTCGTTCATGGCAACTAGTGGTGTTTAAACCAACGGTCTCTAACTCTTGGGAGATTTGTGGCTGAGGAGATTGATTCCTCAAAGACCACAAAGGTGAGACACCCCACGCACACCATATTTCCATCATATCCAAGGGTGAATTGCATAGAAATGCCATCATTGTGGCCCTGCAAATGAGCCAAGAATAGCCCCCACCCTGTGTGAAGGAACACTTCTACGCACTATGTGAACTTGGGGATGGAAAAGGGGTCAGCATAGGAGCAGGGATCATACCGTTTGGGTATGGTGACGGTATGGAGAAAGGATAGAGGGTGAAATTCAACAGAGGATGGGTGCAATCGGGTCGAGGATGAGCATGATTAAGAAGAGGCTATGTGCAATTAAGTAGAGGCTAAGTGCAATTTAGACAGAGGCGACCACAATTGAGAAGAGGGTGAGCGCAAGGCATAAATGGGATAACCAATTGAGCGATTCCTCCATTTTTTAATGCACCCAGGGTGGAAACGGTTGCATTCATCACACACGAGTTGCCATGTGTGAGCATGAGTGCATCAATTTCAAATTTGAAGGGCATGTTTTGGGAGGCAATTGTAATGATGAAGGAGTTAGAGCAATGTCCAAGTATTTGAATTGGAAATTTGATCATAAAAATGCTTAGGATTTGTATCATTTAATCTCAATTGCCATCAACTAACTCAAATAAATGCAATTGATTCCTAGTTACCTGAAATCATGGACATTTACTGTGTGTATACATCTCGTCTGATCCTTCATATGGCGTGTCATCTGACACCTAATATGGTATTTTAAATTGCACCTCATACGACACTCCATATGGTACTCCATATGGTACCCCTGTGTGAAATGAAATCTATTCCTCTTGTAATGGATGTTTTATTCAGAGCCTTTAGTCTTAAAATGATTTTGACAGTCACACTGAATAGGAGCAGAGGCAGGATAATAGTGTTCCATTATTATTTGTTTTTCCATCATTCTCACACAATCCATTCCTCTATCTCGCATAAGGCATGTAATCTCAACTTTGTAATGACAGTCTATAATGACATTAAACCAGTTAAGTGGTTTGTTAAGGAAATGTACATCATCTTATAACACACACAGAATTAGCATTTCGAAGTAAAATAACTATTGATATAATAACCTTTATCATAAAAAAAATACACATAAATTTTTACAAAGATTCTACTTCTTCAAGGCAATGTTACCATTTGTCAACTCATGAAACCCCTCCCCCACACCTAAGTATTGTGACACCTCACAATAAAAAATATAGGAAACTAGTCAACTCTCCCAATAGACAAAGATTTATAACTTGTTAAGTGTAGAGATAAATTTCACATATCGGTCTGACGAGACGGTTAGAATATGGTCCCACCTATAGGATAAACGATCCCATATATAGATAAGAAGAGGTAGGCAAGAGAGTTTCAAGATAGTCTCAAAGTTAGTTACCAATAGAAAATTTATGGATTTCATTAACCTTATCTTAACCATTCATACTTCATGTCAATTTTTTCTACAAGTAATGTCGTACATTAGGACAAGTTTAAATTTCTTATTATTTTTTTTTGTCAGATTATCATCCTGGCTAGGTAGAATGCCTCGCTGCCAGAAAACCTGTTCAATACTACGATGGGTTTACCTAGTCATACCACAGGCCGGTACCCACTTCCAACAGACCTGTTCAGTATCCCGACGGGTTAGCCTTTCACACCCTCAATCTTTTAATATTTTAGTATATAAGATTGCTTTGTGCAAGAATATGGGGGAACAACTATGAAAACAATTTTTCTCTCTCATTTTTGTTTTAATTGGGATGGTATTTATGTTAGAGGATGAATTTCCGTTATATATTCCTTAGTGATTGTCTTGATGTAAGGGGTACTTAAGAGGACGTAGCCTATATAAATATATGATATAATCAAGTATTTTTAGTGTGTAGTGGATGGTACCATTGGGAAAAACAGAAAGGTATCTTTAGGCTCAACTCAATTTCTTCCCCTTTTTTTTGATGTTTCCATGGCAAACCGCTAATCAGACCTCCTTGTTACTCTTTAATAAAGATACTTTAATCACTTACTCAATTTTCTTGGGGAAACTGTACGAGAGACCTCTAATCTTGATGGTTACAGTATACATTTCTTATACAGTGGTGAAGGTTTTAAGAGCAGTTGCTTTTTAAGATGCCTTGAGAAAAAGAAGATGAAAAATCTTTGCAAAAATATGGCTAATTACAACAAGTCGTGATTCATTTGATGCTTAGCACACAACAAGGTTCAAATATAGAAATATTTTGAAGAAAAATCCTTCTTTTATATTTTCTTGAAACTGTCTACTCCTGGTGAAATAAATACCTACAAAAATCTCTATAATTGTCTATCAACAAAATTAAAAATTATTTACATATGTATAGTCGAAAATTCAGAAAACATTTAAGAACAAGGGAGAACTTCCCCATCTACTAAAACCAATGCCTTGTCAATTGGCATGACCTATACAAAATATTATTTGGAAATGGGCCTGTGATAAAGTTTGAGTTGGTGTCCATTTAATACAAAGGAGACTTGTCCATCGTCAATTGTTTTGATTTTCACAGCTCCATTGTCATATATAGTGACTACCTCATAAGGACCCAACCACCGAGTGGTGAGTTTTCCTTTGAAGGTTTTAAATCAGGAGTCAAAAAAAAAATCCAAATCACCAGGTTGGAAGTGTTTCTTCTTGATAAACTTGTCATGCCACTTGCTCCTCTTGTTTTGGACTAATATTGTTCATTGGATAACATATTGCCTGATCTCATCCAACTCATTTAATTGTAGGGCTCATTGTTTCTGAGCCTCATCTAAGTTTAATCCCAATTTTGTATAAATACAGAAGGTCCTTACTTGGAATTTTATTGGTAGAAGTATGTTTTCCCTGTATGTTAGCACAATAATTTGCAGCCAAAAGAGGCTTGCCTCTCCATAAGAAACTAAATAACCTCTACATGCATATACATGCTTCTATCCTATAAACTCAAATTTCTTGATTAGTATCATCATATAGAAGAGAACAGACATTCCATAGCAACATCGCGTTACAGAATTGTCTATATAGCATGGTCTACCATTTTACTACCTAAAATGCTACCAAATCTGCTAAGCAATGTAATGATGGTGCTATGAATTCCATAGGTTGTTACCAAATCCATTTTCATGCCGGATGCTACCAAAGCTGTCAATGTTGAAGTGATGTAGATGTGAATTATGATGGCGCTACCAAATTTCACGCAGACACACAGGCGGGTGCTACGGAAATTTTGACAGAGACCAAATTGTGCAGATTTATTTTGCAAGGATGCTTCTCTCAGTTTTGAGTGACTAACTTGAAACTTCGATTATGAATAAATGAGAAGGTATTTTTGAAAACTGGAGGAAATTTGTGTTCATCACATACCAGTTAACAAAAAAATCTCTCAAGTTTTCAAAATGTGTTATGGTTTGAGAGATATTAGACATAGAAGTGGCGCTACCAAATGTGCATAATTGTTTTACGACGGTGTTACGAAATTTCCTGTAGCAATCACGGTTTGGATATTCGCCTTGTTGGGAGGTTGCCACCTATCAAGGAGGATTCAAATGGATTCTTAAGGATCATTTAGATGTCAAGGGACACCTAAACCTAAGTTTTATCTCCATCAAAGGTCTCATGCAATGAGGTGGAAACAATTTATTAATGACTTCCAACAAATTCCTAAAAATTAGCAGTTTGTTGGATTTTTGTATCTTTGATTGTTGCCACCTATCTCCAAGGCTTATAATCCAATGGAGGAGATGGGATTAGACCTCCTAAGGTTATTTAGATGTTATTTTCTATTTAAGGAAGGAGTGATCTCTTGGATAAAAGGGGATTCATGAGCCAAGAGAGGCTAGAGAGAGTAGGAGCAAGCAATTTTCCTATGTGTGTTCATTTGTAAGTCTGTCGGCATTTTATGATTGTAAGAATTAATGATATTGGATACTCATGAGAGCTATGATTTCAGATTGTAATTCTTTTGTTTATATTTCTTCTTATTTGAATATATTGCAGATTTGAGGATCAAAGGTTGCCAATTATTTATGGATCCCTAAGCAACAGAGGGTCTATTGTATTTTTCTTATCAATCATTTTTTATATTCAAGTATTTGTTGATTCATTAAATGGAGAGGATCTTTGTTTAGTGAAAATTCTATATTATGTTTTCCTTCTTCATTCTTCCACCTATCRACATATAATATTGTTTTCTGTTGAGCATATTTAGTGCCTTCGATG
Source organism: Picea sitchensis (assembly GCA_010110895.2). Classification (NCBI taxonomy): domain Eukaryota; kingdom Viridiplantae; phylum Streptophyta; class Pinopsida; order Pinales; family Pinaceae; genus Picea; species Picea sitchensis. Next base: position 165,760 of record SNQJ01S0028326.1, read on the forward strand.
AGTAGAATGTTTCTGACTCCATTGCCCATTGGTGTAGCCTATTGATCTGCAGTTTTCTTCCCTCTGCCTTTCTTTCTCGATCTTTCTGATCCACCTATTCAAAACCAAAAGTATCTTTTACATTCTAATGGGTGCTAAGATTACACTTTAGAAATCAAAGTGTCACTTTCAGTGCTAACATTTGTGGAGTCGTTGTCGAGGACGGATTTGAGCAGACTGAAAATATCCCTAGGAAGAACGGAACTGCATAGCTCCAGCTTTAGATGGTGACTAAATTTGGAAACCTTCAAAACTACACATTCACCATGTCGACTCCATTGTTAAGAATCTGTTGGTGACTCCACTGGAATGAGACAAATTAAATGGCTATGAAGGCTATCCTGGCCAGAAGGTTTGCCCCACTCAATTTCTCAGCCATAGATGGTTATCCACATCCCGTGCATCAAATTTATGAATGGCAAGATCTGTTGCCCAGATTTTATGAAGGTGAGAATGACAGCCCTATTGAGCATGTTCATGAATTCCATGCTTTGATGTAGCAGCTTGACATCCATCATGAAGATATATTGATGAAAATTTCCATGTATTCATTGGAAGGCTATGCGAGGAAATGGTATAGAACACTCTCTGCTTCTAGTATTTCCTCTTTGAAGGACTTTCATGATGTTTTTTATTCTCATTGCAAGATAATTTATCTAGATGAAAGAATTTTTGAGAATTGTTGTGAGGGGTATGCATCATATATTCAGGATTCAGCAAGTGATTCCTCTAGCAGTGATGATGAAGGGGATGATTGCAGAGAGTAGGACTTAGATGATGAGTTTCATAATGTGTTTCCTAAATTATAAGAACAAATGCATCATTCATGTCAAAATCTAGGTCCCCAAGAGAAATATCAATATGGACAATCCATCATTTCCTTTTCTCCTCCTTTTATCGATCCTTTAAGTCAAGAGGTCATCTTAGGTTCTGAGGTATTTCATCATGAGTATAGTGTTGCAACTTGTCATGATCGAATTAATATCTTACTAGTTGTTGTTGTAATCCCTCCTATTGTTAATGAACCAGTGTGCCATGATTTGTCAAGTTTTGATGACTATGAGGATGTTTTTCCTGAACAACCAGTTGTCCCAGCTATTGTACTAATCCCCTCATCCATTAATAGTCAAATGGTAATTGATTCACCTTTGTATGATGATTATGAAGACAATTTTCATAAACATTCTGTTGAAGAACTTATATCAGAGAAGTACCCTTCCCATCAAACCAACAATAGCTTGTTTCAACCCTCATGTCATATTTTTGTTGTTGAAAAAGAAGAAAAAGATGATAATATAAGTTTAGAAGGTGAAAAAATGAGAAGTTGGGACCATAATCCAAGATATGATGAATATCCCTCACAATCAGAAGATAATATAGAAGAATGTAGTTTCCCAAGCACTTCTAATTGTGATGAATTGCCTTATCAGCCCACTATTCCTCTTGAAGGCACAAGCTCAGTTTCATCAAGCAACCAAGATCAAATGCCATGTGATCATATGAGAGAGGTTGAAATTAAAGAAAGACAAGCATCATTAATCCTTTTTCCTAATACACCTCATGACCAGGAGTGGACCAAGGCCATATGCATTGAGAATGAATTAGAAAATCAACAAGTAATGCAACAACCAAGCACAATGCAGGAAGGACCTACTGCAGTACTTTTCCTTCTTACACAAAGCAATGTCATAGGGGAAACTATTGATGATGTTTTTTAGGATCCATTTGCATCCTGTATGCAAGGAGCAAGTAAGCCTAGGCTCATTGATTTCTTTAATGGAAATTGAATTGCCAAATGTTTCTTTGACGTGCCTTCAAGTAGGAATTATCTTTGGTTCTTAAGGAAGCACATTTCAAAGCTTCAAATAGTTGAAAAAATGATAAAATGGMTTCATTGGTTGTTTCATGTAACTTGAATGCTTCATTTTCCCAATAATTAGAGTAGGTGTGTGCAATAAGCTTGTTGGACAAGCATCGTTTTCATCRTTTTTGTCAGTTTCAATTTTCATTTGCATTTAGTTTCAGTTGAAGGTCACAAATCAAAGAAGATTGCAGAGGTTAAAGGTTGGGAGCATCCCTAGGATAAGGCACTAAAACTACAAGAGTTATTAGATCCTCACATGGAGGACTCTATCTCCCATGGATCCTATGTTAGCACAAGAATTTGCAGCCAGAAGAGGCTTGCCTCTCCATAAGAAACTAAATAACCTCTACATGCATATACAAGCTTCTAACCTATCAACTCAAATTTCTTGATTAGTCTCATCATACAGAATAGAACATACATTCCATAGCAACATGGCGCTATGAAATTGTCTATATAGCATGGTCTTCCATTTTACTACCTAAAATGCTTCCAAATTTGTTAAGCAGTGTAATGATGGTGTTATGAATTCCATAGGTTGTTACCAATTCCATTTTCATGTCGGATGCTACCAAATATATCAATGTTTAATTGATGTAGCTGAAAATTATGATGGCACTACCAAATTGCACGCAAACGCACAGGCAGGCACTACCAAAATTTTGACAGAGACCAAATTGTGCAGATTTATTTTGCAAGGACGCTTCTGCCAGTTTTGAGTGACTAAATTACAACTTGTATTATGAACAAATTGGAAGGTATTTTTGAAACCTGGAGGAGGTTTTTGTTAATCACATACCAAATAACAAAAACCTCTCTTATTTTTTCAAAATGTATTTTTTTTTAGAGATATTAGACATAGAGGTGGTGGTACCAAATGTGCATAACTATTTTACAGCGGTGCTACGGAATTTCCTGTAGCAATCACAGTTTGGATATTCTCCTTGTTGGGAGGTTGCCACCTGTCAAGGATGATTCAAATGGATTCTCAAGGATCAATTACATGTCAAGGGAAACCTGCACCTAAGTCTTATCTCCATCAAAGGCCTCATGCAATGAGGTGGAAACAATTTATTAATGACTTCCAACAAATTCCTAAAAATTAGCAGTTTAGAAATTGTCGGAAGAACCACAGTATTTATGACATGATTTCATAAATACTGTGGTTCTTCYGACAATTTCTGAACATATTTCTCACCACARAAACCTAAATGAATTAGCAGTTTGTTGGATTTTTGTCTCTTTGATTGTTTCCACCTATATCCTAGTCTTAGAATACAATAGAGGATATGGGAATAGACCTCCTAAGGTTATTTGGATTCTATTTTATATTTAAGGAAGGAGAKATCTCTTTGAGAAAAGGAAATTCATGAGCCAAGAAAGGCTAGAGAGACTAGGAGTAGGCAGTTTTCCTGTGTGTGTTCATTTCTAAGCCCGTGGGCATTTTCTGATTGTAAGCATTACTGCTATTGGAGACTCATGAGAGATTTGATTTCAGATTTTAATTCTTTTGTTTATATTTCTTCTTATTTGAATATATTTCAGATTTGAGGATCAAAGGCATGGATGATTTTAGGGGCTAAATTTCGCTCATGGGCTAATTTTCCATGGTTTTTCCAAAAACGAGATTCATTATTTTAAAAATGATTTGCCCAAATTATATAGAATATAATTATTTTACCTTAAAAATCGCCAAAATTTTATAAAAACTATATAAAATCCTTGGAAATTTGAATATTTTTACAAAAATATCGCCAAACATTTATAGTTGGCATATGAAGGATAAGTAAGATTCGCCAAGGTTTCTACATTTTAAAATAAATTTCCAACCTTAAAATCATCCCTAATCAAAGGTTGTCAATGATTTATGGATCCCTAAGCAGGAGAGGATCTACTGTATTTTGCCCATCAATCATTGTTTATATTCAAGTATTTGTTGATTTATTAAATTGAGAGGATATTTGTTTAGTGGAAATTCTATCTTATGTTTTCCTTCTTCATTCTTCCACCTATCAGCATATAATCTTGTTTTTTGTTGAGCAGCTTTAGTGCCTTCGATGAGTAAAATGTTTGTGACTCCATTGCCCATTGATGTAGCCTACTGATCTGCAGTTTTCTTCCCTCGCCCTTTCTTTCTCCATATTGTTGATCCACCTATTCAAAACCAAAATTATCTTTTACATTATGATGGGTGTTGAGCTTACACTTTAGCAGTCAAAGTGTGACTTTCAGTGATAACACCGTACACTACCTCATAATGGGTATGCCTAGTGGTGTTTCTCCAGGTGGTCCAATATTCCCACAAAGCCTCTGGAAGCCTATCAGCCCAATCCTGATGATTTAATTGAATGGTCTTGGTTAAGATAGCTTCCAGAACTGTTTTTGTAGAATCTGCTTGACCATTAGCTTGTGGGTGGTATGGAGAAGATTTACAGTGTTTAATCCCATATTTTTTTGTTAGTTCTCTCATCAGTTTGGAAGTGAATTGAGTGCCTTGGTCTGTAAAAAATTCACGAGGAACACTAAAGTGGGTAAAGATGTCTTCATAAATGAATTCGAAAATGTATTTTTATGTATCCCTAAATAGGTCTTTTTCCTCTACCCACTTGGTGACATAATCTGTACAAACCAAAATATAGTTTTTATTACAAGACATGGGTGAAATTGGTCCTAGAAAGTCAAGGGCCCATTTCTTGAAAGGTTCTATCATAACTTGGGCACGCAAGGGAATTTCTTCAGCTGACGTGGGTCTTCCTATTCTTTGAAAACTATCACAACTCCTCACATACTTGGAAGCATCCTTGAAAATGCTAGGCCAATAGTAACCTGAATGTAACACCTTATATGTTGTATGTTTGTCAAAAAAATGGCCACCACATGGTCCATCATGACAACTTCGTAGTATTTATGGTATCTCGTCTTCTCAGACACATCTATGAATAATCAAAACAGGACTTGTACAAGAAATCTCATGGCCAACCCAAGAGTAATTGAAACTTTGCCTGAGAATTTGTTAAGAACCAAATATCAATATAGCATAGAAAAACCTCAAAATAAGTACTCAATGCCTTGAAAAAGAGTGAAATTTAGATAATAAGCCTCTTCGAGGGGGAAACCTCCTTATCCCCACATAAATGTACAATTACAAGATGATTCCAAATGAAAATGTATCCATGGTATATATAGGAGACTAGGAGGTATAATTACAACTAATGGACTAAAGTTGACATAACTAAAATAACATTAGTAATGTAATATGCCCTAATTAAGGGGTAATGAGCCATTATTTAGGGCTTAACATTCCCCTCCTGTTGAGACAAGTGGTTTCCACAACGCTTGAGTAAATCTGGATGCTTCTATATAAGAGACTCATCTTCCCAAGTGGAATCTTCAGCCGGTAGTTTCCTCCATTTAATGAGATACTCTGAAATGGATCTATTCCTCAGCTAGTGAATTCTTGTGTCAGTGATGGCCTCAGGCTCCACTATGATTTTTCCTTCCTCTTCAATTTCTGGAAATATAGTTTGAACTGGGATCTTGTCACCTATAACCTTCTTTAAGGATGAAACATGGAAAAATGGGTGTACTCGTGAAGATGCAGACAACTCCATTTTGTATGCCATAGTACCAATATTTTGCAACACCTTATAAGGGACATAATACTTTGGTGATGATTTATTATCCTTCTTGGCTTGCTTGAGGGACATCTGTTTGTATGGTTGTAGTCTTAAAAACACCCAATCTCCTACTTCAAAACGTCTTTCACTACGATGTTGATCTTCTTATTGTTTCATGCAATTTTGTGCCATGGTTAGGTTGTCCTTTAATATTTGGAGAACTTGTTGTTGATGCTCGATTTGATCTTCCACTACTTGAACCTTAGATTTTTCTTTTAGAGAAGAAGTGATGGAAGGAGGGTGGTATCCTTAGATTTCCATAAATGGTGTCATTTTTGTTGCAGTATGAAAGGAAGTGTTATACCACCATTCTGCCAAGGGTAACCATTTGAACCATTGTGTTTGTTTATCAGAGACAAAGAAATGAAGGTATCCTTCCAAGCATTTGTTCACTATCTCGGTTTGTCCATCATATTGAGGATGATAGGATGAGCTATGAGCCAATTGAGTACCTAAACAAGAAAATAATTATGTCCAAAAATATCCAGTGAAGATGGGATCTTTGACACTTACAATAATCTTTGGGCTGCCATGTATCTTTTGAACTGTCTCCATGAATGCGGTGAAAAATGTACTGGCTTTGAAGGGATGAGAGAGTGTACAAAAGTGTGCATGCTTGTTTAGTCTATCAACAATCACCATGATGACACACTTTCCTTCAGACTTCAGTAACCCTATGATGAAATCCATGGAAACCTCCTCCCACCACTGACWTGGGATGGCTAATGGTTGTAAAATACCTGGGGTCTTAATTGTTTCCACCTTATTTTGTTGGAAAACCAAATATTCTGCCACAAACCTTTGAAYATCATTTTTAAGGCCATCCCCAAAAAAATTCCTTCTTGACCCTATGGTAGGTTTTCAAAAATCCTGAGTGCCCTCCTACTAGAGAGGTGTGCAATTCCAATAGTACCTTTTGTTTGAGTTGGTAGTTATTACATAAATATATGAGATCTTTGTACCATAGTGAATCATTGTTCCATGTAAATGTATCTGATGCACTGGAATCCCGTTGCAACCTTTGAATGCGAGTCCACACTTTTTCATCATTCTTCCATTCATCCCTTGCTTATATTATCCTATCAAGTTGGATGATCGAGATAACACAGAGAAAGGCCTCAACATATTCATCCTTTCTTGAGAGTGCATCTACCACAACATTTTTCTTCCCTTTTTTATAGACGATCTCAAAATCATAACCCAATATCTTGGTTACCCATTTTTGTTGTTCTTATGAAGATAGTCTTTGTTCCAAGAAGTATTTAATAATATCATGATCTATTTTGACCTTGAAGTACCTACCTGTTAGGTAAGGATTCCATTTCTTCAATCCATGTAGTATTTCCATCATTTCCTTCTCATAAATTTGTTTGTGTAAGTCCTTTCCCTTGAGTGGTCGACTTTCAAAACCCAGGGGCCTTCCTTATTTCATTAGGACAACACTAATTCAATTTCCTGAGGCATCACATTCCACAATAAAGGTTTTTGTGAAGTCTGGAGTGGTCAAGACAGGAGCTCTGCACATCACCTCTTTAAGTTGTTCAAAATCTTTAGTTTCCTCTGGAGTCCATGAAAATGAATCCTTCTTAGTTATTGTCATTAAAGGTGCTTCTATTCTTCCATAGTATCGAACAAACTTTTGGTAGTAATCTGTCAAACCCAAAATTCCTCTAAGATTATTCAATGTTTTGGGAATCTGCTAGTCCATCGTGGCCTTAATCATGTTAGGGTATACCTTGACACCTTCTTGAGATACAATATGAACCAAATACTCTACCTCCTTCACTCCAAAGAAACATTTGGATGGTTTTTCATATAGTTGTTGCTCCTTTAGTAGTTGTAGCACCTTGTCAACATGTCGTACATGATCCTCCCAAGACTTGATATAGATTAGTATATCATCAAAAAATACTAACACAAATTTTCAAAGGAAGGGCTTGAAAATGGAATTCATCAACCCTTGGAATGTGGAAGGTGCATTTGTAAGGCTGAAAGGCATGACCAAAAATTCTTAATGGCCTTCATGAGTTCGGAATGTTGTTTTTGGGATATCCTCTTCCTTCATTCTGATCTGA
>SNQJ01S0028326.1:180101-217444 GCA_010110895.2 Picea sitchensis
GCATTGTGTTTATGGAAAACAAAAGAGAGTCAGATTTCTCAGAGTCGGACAAGAAAAGAAGAATGAAAGGTTAGAGCTTGTGCATACAGATGTATGGGGACCAACTCAGATATCATCTCTTGGTGGATCTCATTATTATGTTACCTTTATTGATGATGCAACTAGAAAAACTTGGATTTATTGCATTCGACAAAAATCTGATGTTTTTGATACTCTTAAGAAATGGAAATCTTTGGTTGAGAATGAAACAGAAAAAAGTTTGAAGTGTCTCAGATCAGATAATGGAGATGAATATTGCAGCAAGGAGTTTGATGATTATTGTTCATACCATGGGATTCGTAGAGAGAAGACAGTTCCAAGAACACCACAAGAGAATGGTGTGTCAAAAAGGATGAACAAGACAATCATGGAGTGTGCAAGGAGTATGAGATTGCATGTTGGTTTTCCCTTACAGTTCTAGGCAGATGTTGTAGATACTATTGTTTACTTAATAAACAAAGGACCTTCAAGATCTTTGGATGGTATAATTCCCGAGGAGGAATGGACAGGAAAAAAGGTAAACTATTCTTTTTTGAAAACTTTTGGTTGTGAAGCATTTGTCCATATTGATAAAGAAAATATAACAAAGCTTGAGGCAAAATCCAAGAAGTGTACCTTAATTGGATATGGTGTTAATGATTTTGGTTATCTCTTATGGGATTATGAAAATAAAAAAATCATTAGGAGTAGAGATGTCATATTCAATGAGACAGTCATGTACAAAGATCAGTTACAGGGAAAGAAACAAGAAAAAGAAAAACAAGAATACACAGTGCTTGATGAGATCACTGAAAAATAAATTCCAAAGGAACCTAAAAATCAAAATGTACAACAATAGGAGCAGAAGGTACCTCAAACACCTGCAAGTGTTGTTAAAAAATCTACCAGGTTAAGTATACCCCCTAAACGATACTCTCCTTCATTGCATTATTTATTGTTGATTGATTCTGGTGAACCAGAATGTTATGAAGAGGCAATGTAGGTAGACACCAAAAATAAGTGGGAGCAAGGCATGAAAGAGGAAATGGATTCCTTGGTAAATAACCATACTTGGGACTTGGTTCAGTTGCTTGCAAGAAAAAGAGCATTGCATAATAAATGGGTTTACAAGTTGAAGGAAGAAGATGGAGGAGAAAAACAATACAAGGTTAAACTTGTTGTAAAGGGGTTTGCACAAAAGAAAGGTATAGATTTTGATGAAATATTTTCTCCTATTGTTAAAATGACTTCAATTAGGACTATTTTGAGTCTCATGGTAGTTGAATATTTTCATCTTGAACAATTAGATGTAAAAACAACCTTTCTCCATTGGGATTTGGAGGAAGAGATTTATATGCAACAACCACAGGGGTATGAGGTCAAAGTAAAGGAGAATTTGGTATGCAGGTTGAAAAAGAGCTTGTATGGCCTGAAGTAAGATCCAAGGCAGTGGTATTTGAAGTTTGATAGGTTTATGATAGAACAGGGTTATAGTAGATGCCATTCTGATCACTGTGTTTATTTCAAAAGGATAGAAAATAAAAGCTATATTATCTTTCTATTGTGTGTAGATGACATGCTTGTTGCAAGGTCTAATATGCAAGATATAAATGTGCTCAAGAAGAAATTAGATAATTCATTTGCGATGAAGGATTTGGGTGCTGCAAAGAAAATCCTTAGTATGAGAATAACAAGAGACAGGAAAAATCGCAAATTGACATTGTCTCAGGGTGAGTATATAGAGAAGGTGTTGGAAAGGTTCAGAATGCAGAATGAAAAACTAGTTAGTACACCTTTGGCCAGCCATTTTAAATTAACTAAGGAAATGTGTCCCAAGACACAGGAGGAGATAAAATACATGCCCAGGGTCCCTTATTCATTAGCAGTTGGCATATTGATGTATGCAATGGTTTTCACAAGACCAGATATTGCACATGCAGTGGGAGTTGTGAGCACGTATATGAATAATCCAGGTAAAGAACATTGGGAGGCAGTAAAGTGGATTATTAGGTAGTTGAGAGGTACTTCTACTCATGCATTATGTTTTAGAGGTTCAGACACTTTTCTACAGGGATATTTTGATTCAGATATGGCAGGTGATAAAGACAGCAGGAGGAGCACCATAGGGTATGTTTTTACTATAGGTGGAACAACAGTAAATTCAATTTCAAAACTGCAAAAGGTTGTTTCACTTTCAACAATAGAGGTAGAGTATGTTGCTTCTATAGAGTCTAGTAAAGAGATGATTTGGTTACAGAGGTTTATGGAGGAATTGGGAAAGAAGCAGGAGAATAACAAGTTCTACTGTGACAGTGAGGGTGCCATTTATCTTGCAAATAACTCATCCTTCCATTCGAAGAAGAAGTATATACATTTGAGGTACCACTTCATATGATCTACCTTGGAAGATGGACATTTGAAGTTGAAAAAGATACACACTAGCTAGAATCCTGCAGATATGTTAACAAAGGGAGTAACCATTGAGAAACTGAGTTCCTACTCAGTTTCAGTTGGTCTTCAAGAATGAATATGAAGATGAGAAATTTGTCAGGTCCAAGAAGGTTCAGAGTCCAGCATATACAACAGCAGTGGAGTTGTTGAGATCAGTCTCCAAGTGGGAGACTGTTAGTTGTGGAGCCTGATTATCTTCCTGATTCAGAGGTCTTTTGTTTTCAGCCGTGTTTATACCACATGAAGTATTTACACCCCAGAAGTATGTACACTCTTCCATGCGGGGGAGTGTAGAAGGGGGTTACCCCCTCTGTGGGGTTCGGGGGGGCTATCCCCCCGGTTGGAGGGTTTGGGGGCAAGCGAGGGTTTGGGGGAAGCGTCCCCCGATGGGGTTTTGGGGGTGAAGCCCGCGAAGAAAAAATTGCCTTGTAAAAGTATATTTTAATTTGATTGTAAATATGGACTGTTCATTATAAGGTCGCAGATCTAACTGTAGAAGTTATGTTAGGGTTTTTTTCCCTAGAAGGCAACCCTCTCTTATGAGGGAAATGTATTGTGGTTGTGTATCATTGTGAATATTGTATTATGAGATAGGAGACTGTGAGATAAAGAAGAGGAAGTTACAATGGGTTTGTTGTAGGTTGTATCCCTTCATTTGTTGGATAATAATAAAGGAAGGACCTGGCAATTTCTCATGTGAATGTAGCCCACACTGGGTGAACCACGTAAATCTATGTCTCTATTGTATTGTGTATCTTTTGTGTTTTTTGTCCGCATTTGTTTTATTTTATTGCTCCACGGTCCTGGTTTTTTAACATATGAGAGTGTTCCCAATGGAAACCTCATTAATGGTTATGGTCACTACAGGATTTTCAGGATTTCTGTATTTATCTACCTTAGGCTACTCTGATATGTACTCAAAAATTTCTCCTATCAAATGTACTGTAGGAGGGTCCTTCTTCTTCCTCCCTGGCTTCTTAATACACAATTCTTTGACCACCTTACTATAGATTGGAATATTCGTAATGGATTATAGCAAGGGAATCTTGACACAAATATTCTTCAATTCATTCAAGATGTCAAATTTCGGTCGGGTCGTAGGTTTCTCGATTACTAATATTTCTAGATAAGGAGGGGCCTTTGTAATCTGTGAAGGTTCATTTTAGGGAATCTTGGGTTATTGTTCCTTAGGAATAATAACATATTCCCACCTAGTGTCATCCATGGGTTGTTTGGGTGTTTCCTCTTCTTCTTCTTCCTAGATGACTACTGAAGGTCTTTATCTGTCCAGAACTTTTCCTGACCTTATTTGAATCTCCTACAATGGAACATGATAAATAACACACGTCGGGAAGGCCTGCATCTCAACATTGTGAAGAGGTTGAGTGGGATTATTATTGGGATTGGGCACTGGTTGTGTCGGTAATAATGTCAGTCTTGGGGAGCTTGAATTCTAATATTGTTGTGGTTGTTGTTATGGAATAGGAGGTAAAGGTCGTGGAAAAAAACCTAGCAGAAGTTTTGGAATGTTTGGTGGAAACTGAGGATAAGGATGGTTGGGCATAGGGACAAATGGAGCTTGAGGGTTCCCTGGTTATGCCCTCCTCTCCATCCTTGAGTCCAATGGTGTTGGTACTGTGTAGACCAGTTTTTCAAACTTGGTGAGTTCCACTACTGTGGTTGTTGATAATAGGGTGGAACTTGAGGTTGTAGATCTAGGTATGTAGGCTGGTTCCTAGGCTACCATGGCCTCCTAGGTGCATAAGAGGATTCCCTAGGATCCCCACTACTATATATAGCTAACAAATCGGCCAATGATGGAAATTTTTTAGTTGAGTGGTCCTTCGTGCAGAAGCCAAAAAATCAAATGTTATCTAGTGGTCATTCCCTTGAGGAATGCCTCCTCCTGCATCTTGGGAAATATATGCTCATTGCTGCATTTTCCTCCTCCTGTTTAWTTTTAATCTTGAGGGTGTCCAACTAGGAACCTATTGTTCTTAAGATATATTTTTTAAAATTCTCTAAAAGKTTCCCTATCTATGCTCTCGTGATACTACCTGAACTAACCAGTTTTAAGTTTCTACTATAAGGATCTCGAGCATTCTTCCCTGTTTTAGCTCTACTCCTCGAGTAATTTTTACACATTTCACAGATTTCGAAAAATGGTTTATGGGATACGCCACCTGATTCCATCAGGTTAAGTATCTCTAGGTATTCCTCTTAAATTCCCTTAAGGAAAAGAGCCCTAACTGCATCTTCTAGAAGGTCGTGGTATTCTGATTTCTGGGATATATAAGCAAATTGTTCCATACAATCATCGATATTCTCCTCTTCTAACTGTTGGAATTTGAAAATATCATTACGAGACTCCTTAGTCTTGCAGTAGTCTTGATACTTTTTAAGAAATATATCTTTCATGACTTCCAAAGACTTAATACTGGATTCTCCCAACCCCATGAACCATCTTAGTGCAGAGTCTTTGAGGGTGGAAGGAAAGAATTTTAGTTTATGGGCATCTTGTAAGTAGTTGTAGCTCCTACACAAGATGTCGAAATCAAATAGGAAGGTATCTGGGTCTTCACTTATTTTACCGTAAAAGGTGGGCAGTGCTGAGAAGGGAATATTTTTCATATTGAAATTTGGTGTGGTGTCCAAAATTGGAAACCCGAAGGTGGTTTCGGTTTGGTTTCCAACTTCTTCTTCCTCCCCGTGTCTTACATTCTTATGATACTCTTGATCATCCATACTAGTTTGGTTTCCAAAAAGAGAGTACCTAGGTGGTTTTATCCTTGAAGAGAACAAGGTCTCCCAAGGTTTTTGTCTAAGAAAGGTATCCCTCTGATGGGAAGGCCTTCCTACTTCTTGGATGTATGGGACTCTACTTGAGTCGGTTGATATTATTGGTGCCAAAGTTTCTGTGTCAATTTGAGAGACAATTATATTGGATGAACTACCAAACAAGGTATTCACCTATTCAGGGTCTATGATGTCTTCAAAATTAGGATCTCCTGATGGTGGTAAGAAAACAAAGGTTGTATTGTTTGGTTCTGCGGAAGGCTTGAGTTGTCTTGCCTCCTGTCCCACTATAACTGATGCTTCAATTTTCTGTTCTATAGTGCTCCCTATCTTAGTCTCTTCAGAGACTGCTTTATCTCTATGGGTTGAGCTAGTTCCTTCTTTTCAGTATCAGTCCACGGAAATTATGAGTGGAATCTTTCTTCCCTCGAAAAGTTCAGAAGGAACCTTGGTTGAAAGGTATGATTTAGATTTAATGTATCTACCTTTTGGGTCCCTAGGTCTGTTCATGAAAGAAAACAACAAAAAGAAAAACTACCAGTTTGTTTGGGCGAACCTGCTATAACAGATGTGTAGGTTCTTACCTCTGGTCTTAAAGTTCCCCCACCACCAAACTAATGCTAAAGTTTAGAAATTATCTATTTCCTAATTATTTCCTACCTTAAGAAAACTCCCCAGCAACGACGCCAAAAATGATGGGTGTTCTATATGCACTAAAAACCCTCAATTAAATTGTTAACCCGGGGTAAGTAAACTTAGAGTTGTAGAACTATATATGCCAAGGTAGAAAAGCTATATGTAGTATAGTCTAACTAAGGAAATGGTCTAACTGAGAGCTATTCTACTTAAGCAAAGAATATCAATGATCAAACCCTATCAAGGAACTTTAAACTGTTTATCCTAAGTAACTTTTGAACAATGGATCGATGGATTTTCCTAAGGAAGCAAATGAAAACCCTAAAATGAACAAGTTAACTTAATCAATATAATGAGAAAAAGAAAGCCGTCTATTTAATCTATTGATCTTAATGAACAATAGCAATAGAAAACTAATCTAATCAATCTAATCAATCTATTCAAATTGATGAGCAACAACAAGTAAGCAAATAAGCAATCAAATAACTTAACCTATGAAAACTTATGCATCAAGTAAACTAATCAAAACTACTTAATAGGTAACTAATCAAACTATTAATCAAGTGAACTCTATTCTTAAGATAAAATTCATAATTACTTCTAATCTACAAAAGGAAATCTTAACCTATTGAATTAAAAGCATCATGACAATTTTCAAAAATTAATCAACAATTACTCTTAATATACAAGACAAGAAACTTCAAATATAGTGATGATGATGATGTCATTGTATTATGACATCACGATGACATCTAACAATTAGTGATATCTCAAGAGGAATAATTTCAATATTAACTTCTATGGAGAAATAAAAGGTATGAATTAGGCAATCTAACAAGAGCTTAGCCATCATAGAAGAAATATCAACTATCCTAAAAATCCATGTGATCCTTCAACTTATGCATTCATCATCAACGATAAGAAAACACTATTCTACTGAATTCAAATGCACTCCTATGCTAATGTAAGCAAATTCACACCATTAGACATTTATAACTAAAAACTTAACTCAAAATCAAACTTCTATTTAGAATTGCAATTTTAATTCTAGAATGGAAATTTGGTAAAATAAACTAAGCTAATCCTATTATGTAATATTTCAAATTGCAAGTTAAAATGTGTATAAAAACATAATGTAAATTCTACTTCTACCTTAACATACTACAAGAAATTTAATAAGAAAACTAAATGAGCAAACTAGATAAGAAAACGAAGCATTAAAATCAAAGCTAGCAACTATTCATCCATCGAAACTCTACCAAAGAAACTCTATACTCTGTTTTAATCATTCTACTTCAATCTGCAAAAACTGAAACTATCATTTAATCACACAACGAGGTTAGTAGATAATCTTGCAAGCTATAACTAATCAATTAAAAAGACATAGCATATTAACACTATCCTTCACAAGCAACCTGCAGAAAGGAAAATGAAACAATTAAGCTATGAACAACAAACACACAACATGTAAAATGATAAAAATGCATATAATAGAAAATGAAAGAAATGGCAATTGCACAACTCGAATATACAAGCTAACTAGCTAAATATTTACTTAGACCACTGGTGGGCCCCCCAGCAGGTCGTGGCTACTCCTCAACAGCGAATCACGATCTCAAGCAACACGATTTTGGCATTTAAATTAAAAACATAGTCTTGCACAAGTTTATGGAAATGTCTCGAATTACACAACAAAAACAATTCTAGCTTCACAATTCTTAACTTAACTTTTGTCTAACCACTACTTTGGTATTTATAGCAGTTACAATTCGAGAGGTCAACCACTGGAAGGGTCGACCTCCTTTAAAAACAACAAATTACATTAAATGCGCTAAAACTGCCTATGGCTTCTAGAAACCAAACGAGCCACTCAACGCTCATCATAACAATTGAATCCAAGATGTCAAGAGCTTAGTAGTTGGAGGCCACGAGCATGAGAAAAACCCATGTCATTGATTCTCCCAACACAGGTCGTCGATATAACAACCGCCAATTTGCCCATGGTTTTAGTGCTGGATGGAGTGTCAGACGTAGTGCTGGATGGTGTACCAGATGCAGTGCCGGATGGAGTACCGGACAAGCTACTGGATGGAAAAATGCCATGCGATTTTTCCCTGTGACACACAGATTGCACATTATCTCCTTGTAATCATTAAATCATGCTGAATTAAACTTAAAACCATCAAAAAACATCAATTATACGTACTTGGTATAATCTATGACGATTTGATATAAGAATCCTTCAAAACTTCTTCAAAATAGTAAAATACACATATAATACCAGTCAAAAAGGATCTAATCATCGTAGTTAATTTAACTAAATCATGAGCCCAACAAATCCCATCACTCATTTGGTAGCCTTGTACATTTTCTTGATCAATACAATGGTATTCCAAGCATTCAAACCAAGTGATTGAGATATATGTGAGGAAATCCATGGATTTTTTGAAGGAATGAGAGATATGTGAAAAACCAACTCCAAGCTTGTGATTTATATTCCATTGCTTGCCAGATTAGTGGTCATTCCTATAGTGAAGAGAAAAGAGCTTCCAAGCTTGTATCCTTCAAAAGGGTTTCTTCAAGATTGAGTTTATGTTTTTACAATGAAAATTCCATCCACTAGTTTATGTGTGACAAACATGAAATATGGGGATATTGATGCTAGAATATTGGTTTTTACTATCATTATTTACTTGTTTCTTCCATCCTCTTTGAAAAACAAACAATTCTAAAATATGCATACTTCACCTGAGAACTTGAAATTATTGAAATTGTACATCAAACATCACCCAAATACAAGCTTATTATGTTATTTTATGTATTAACAATACAATGAAGTAGAAAGTTATTTTTAACAAATAGTACATTGTTTAATTGAATCTCATGCTTGGATATTCCATTATTCGTGTTCACATACATGTTGAGAATTGGTTGTTTCTAGCTTGTTCATTGGTTTCACCATGTCTAAGGGTCATTATGAATACAAATTGCATCCCTAATATCCCAATATTACTGAAAATGGCAAGGGATAATCTAATATGGTATATAAGAGATAGAAGACTATAATTCATACTTGGGATGTATCATTCTACCCACTTGTGGTGAATCCAAATATCACTATTTTGGAGGATTAAAGGAAAGTAGTTAAGTTGAAGGGTGGGTTATTGTACAATATGTATGTGATCAAATGCATCACTTGTATAAAATAGAAGAGAAGAAGCATGTTGAAAGGAAATTAGTTAAAATGTTTAAGAAAATACATTTGAAAAGTGGTAACTCCAAATGCAACTCCCTATACATGTTTATCCACTACGTAGAAAAAAAAAACAATAGGGTCATATTCTAGTGTGGAATACATATTTATGCAATTAGATTACTTAAACAAAACCAAGTGGCCTAGTTTTAGGATAGTTTTCTAGATCCTTTAGATTCACAATTCTTGAAATTTCTTTTTCTAGATCCTTTAGATACATCAATATTATTTCCATTCAAATGTGACATAAATATTTCCATGATTTAAACAAAGGTATAAATAATACCAATAATAGAACTAATGTTATATGGTAGTAATAATGATGACATTTCTACATTCAAGAACATGACATACATACATACATACATACATACATGATAATAATTAATGAAATGAATTATTTATACTAGCCAAATAAGTATACATAATAAGATTTCTTCAACTCTCAATATTGATGTTCAATATTACACATACAATATGGAAATTGCATCAAGCTACAAAATGATTTCAATCATAATTGATTTAACATCTATCAACTAATGTCTTGTGTCCAATTAGGGATACCCAATGGACAATCAATTAACATGATGATATGAATTAGATGAGATGACACTTATTGTGTTTGAAGATGTATAGGGGTAAATCATTCTCATCATCATCATAATCATTCATCAACATCATATCAACAAACATTTCAATTCATAGAACACATGCCATGAAACCAGGGATAATTTTAAGGATGGAAATTTATTTTAAAATTTAGAAACCTTGGCGAATCTTACTAATCCTTCATATGCCAACTATAAATTTTTGGCGATATTTTTGTAAAAATATTCAAATTTATAAGGATTTTATATAGGTTTTATAAAATTTTAACGATTTTTAAGGTAAAATAATTTTATCTTATAAAATTTGGGCGAATCATTTTTAAAATGGCGAATCTCTTTTTTGGAAAAACCATGGAAAATTAGCCCATGAGCGAAATTTAGCCCCTAAAATCATCCCTGCTTGAAATGTGTGTGTGTATTCAAAATTGGCTCAACTATACATTTTTTACAAAATGGCACATCATTCCCAATATATAAAATGGAAACAAGTGCCCACACATGAAAGAATAACATATGATGACCTATATACAAAATGACACACATTGGTCACTCATTGACCACTTCCACCCTCGCCACTATCATGTGCATACCAGAATTTATTCTTTATCCTCTTACTTGAAGGAGAAGCTCAAACATTTTCACACCTAGGTGTGATTTGTCTCTCCAAAGATTCAACATAGAAACAACATTCTTATAAGTTTTTTTCCACAATGAATTAACACACTTGCAAAATGATACTTTATAATTCAATTCAATAAAACTCATCATAGATGATATGGTCAGTTGCGAGGGTGTTTCCCTCCTCCATGAACCTGATATCTCTTTTATTTCACCATATAGTAGTTACAAGAATAAAAGAATGAAATTTGATAAAAAAAAATCCTTAAATAAATTCCATTCATGATACATAAAAAATTCATCAATGAATGATCTCATCGTGAATGACTCAAGCAATGGTGGAGATTCACTAGTAGGTGTACACTCTATTGTACACTATGCATAKATGCAACATATGTTGTTACATTGACTACAATTTCCACATTAGATGATGTATGGGGGTATGCATGAGGTATAAGTGGTGCAACCATAGTGTGTGGTCTGCAGGGGAGGGGAGGAAGGTGGTGTACATGTGCAACCACTATGGATGGATGTGATGGAAAAGGTGGTGGAGTGGGAAGTGATAAACCCCTATGATTGGTATGAGGGATTTTAGTACCCTAGGAGGGGAGTGGTATCCCAAGGGTTGAGGTAGGGTGACTAAGGCACACAATTTCTCTGTAGCATTGGACAAATCAAGGGAAGAATGTGGGTAGTGGTGAATGGTATTATGGTGGTAATGGTGACTTGTAAATCAATGAACCAATCTACATACACATTTATAATATTTTTATCAGTAGAAAAATGTGAAATTCAAGCAAAATAAGATAACAAATTTTACATTTAAATCATTTTTAACTCAACACATGATACCTGGGAAAGGGGTGATTTGTCCATCCCAGGTGGACATGTTTCTTCATTGTATGTAATTGAAAATTGTAGAAATACAACAACATTATATTTTATCTCTCATAAACAACCTATAGAAATAAAAAAACATATTACACACATAGAAAAATATATTAGATCAGTGAGATTTCTAGAGAATTGTGGTGAATTTATCAAAGGTCACATTGAACACACTAGTACACAATATTTTAGAGAAAGGGTTGATTTTTATGGTAGTCCCAAACAAACTACTTGCATAATATTTTGTGTGGAACATTGAATCTTCCCTCATATCCAAAAACATAGAAAATTTTGAAGTGATTAGGAAAGAATGCATGCTAGTGCTAATATCCAATACACCACCAAGTAACAACTTGTCTAAGGATGAGAGAAAATATCTATGGGATTTGAGAAATAATAAATACATTAATATAATCTAAGATAATAAGGGGAACACTACTATCATGATGGATGAAGTATATTACCATAAAAAATTGATGGATCACCTCACATGAAGAAGATATAGAGTAATCATTAAATACACTAGGAACAAAATGATGTATGTAGTGTCAATAGTGATCAAGTATTCAGCCCTTGATGACTCAATTAAGAATAAGTTCACTCCAAATAATGTTATCATGCATCGGATATATGGTTCAACCAATATTCATAAATATGGTTTCCCCTTAATACTGACTGTAAATGTGATAGCATCTTTGACTGACTCTCTAGCAAAATTTATTTCTAAGTTACTCATTATCCCCTTTGGAAATACAAAATATTTTTTGAAGGATTCATCATTCTTTGTAAAATATCTCAAAAGAAAAAATGTAGAAGATGATGAAATTCTAGTAAGATTTGACATTATGTCTTTTTACTCTAAGGTCCCAATGGACGAATGCATTAATGTCATGGAAGAAACTAGAGACTTTGAAACTGCTAAATTGGTGAAGATATTCCTTAAGTCAATATATTTCATCTAAAGAGGAAATATCTATGAGAAAATGCATGGTGTAGAAATAGGCTTCCCACTATCACCAATAGTTACAAGCATTTGCATGGAGTAATTCGAAGTAAGGTATTTAAAATCCTTTCAACTCACCCTAGTAGTATGGAAATGATATGTGGATGATGTATTCACCAAATGGGGACATGCTAGAGAGGGTATTGAAGGTTTCTTCAAGAACATAAATAATTTCTCATAGCACTTCAAATTCACCATTGAGATAGAAAGGGACAACCAACTTTAATTTTTGGATATAATGCTCAATAAGAATATCAATGCTAGACTCAAGTATCAATTCTATAAGAGGCATTCACGCATAGGTATATACCTTCATGTAGCCTATCATCACCACCTGACTCAAAAATTAAGCATCATTCACACCCATTCCACAAGGGCCAGAATAATATTGAATGCAAAAAACTTGAACTATGAACTAGATAACCTTAGTATAGTATTTTGAATGAGTGGTTACAATGATTGACACATTGGTAAGGGAATCCACAAAGAAATTAAAATAGGGCACTTACATAGGAAGGTGGATATCCAAAATCGCCCATTTCCATACATCAAAGGTACCACAAATCAAATTGGAAAAATACTAAGAAGTAGGAACATCATGATATCCTTCACTCCTACAAACACCATTATAATCTTGGTAGACCCAGTGAAGGACTCATTAGATATTAGGAAATTGAAAGGTGTCTATAAAATCCCATGTTTCTATGGTCAAGTCTATATGTGAAATTGGAAAATGACTAGAGGTTCACTTAAAACAACATGCAATAGATAATTCTAAAGATTGAACCTCCAAATCAACTCTCACAACATTAAATGAAGGCCACAATTATACCTAACAATATAACTATTGTAACAACGTATAAGCGCATATTTTGTTAAGAAATATCAAGTTAGCATTCATTCTTCAAGACATGCACTTTCAAACTAAAATCATATAGAGAATGGACTGAAAACATATGACACATTTTGTTAGGAAGGATCATTTTAATTCATAAATTGTTCATTCCACCATACTTGAGTGTGTGGTACACCAATTGAGTAGGTTGTTGCTATTGATGCATCAATGGTGGAAACTGACATTGATGCATATTTTGTTGTCGATGGTATAATATTTGAGCATAGAAATTGACCGCTCCCCCAACATCACATGAAGGTCTCTCCTAGTGGAATAATGCTATAAATGTGTTGTGATGCACTAGGATAAGGGTCAAGGTGGATATTGATGTTTGGGTGTGGTTAATGCTTTCCTCTATGGGAGGATGTTGGGTAGGGGTTTTATGCCCCTTCCTAGGAGGAAGAGGACCTAGCAATGGACCAATCCTATCATTTTCTCTATCTTGTGCAGACCCATGAACCACCCCCCTAGAATTCACCAATGTCAAAGTAGTTGACATGGAGACTTAAATGAAAACATGCCCATAATTTTTTAAGAAAATATAGAGACACCTCCCTATTATTGTAGGGAGGTTTTTCAAATACCATAAACTGCCTATCCCTCTAATTATCTAAAAATAGTTGGAAGGTGCACTAGTCCATACAAATACTTCTATTTGTGACTAATGGTTGTAATTTTGTTCTCGAGTCAATAAACAATGTCATCACGTCTTGTTTTGAAATCTTGAGGTCTCTAACTTGGATTTTATGTAGGCTCGTTCTATAATATCCATACATTCTAGCCCTGCATTCAGAAATGTGAGTTAATTGGCCTTGCGAATTTGCAATGGAAGATACAATGGTGTCTAGGGAAGTGGCTAGTGATAGTCATGATAGATCTCTAGTATTTTGTAAGCCATGTATAATGGTTCTAATACATCTCAACCTTGCATCAATTTCCATGCTTATGTTTTCCAATTGTGGGTTGGGGTTTGGTGTGTCTTCCTATGGTTATATTGGGTTTGGGTTCTCTGTAGGATCCATATTAATTAATTGTGTTGAAATTTAATAAGGGAAACAAAATTATTTATTTATTTATTATCATTTAAAGAAACTATAAAAAAAAAATCCATAAAAATAATTACATAGAATCAATTGAATACATTGTCGAAAAATATTGGTATTGATTTGTCAATCTCTCACCAATTTTCTCAATATATCTCAAAATGCACAATGTATTCTATTGATGAAATGGATCACCCACGAGCGTTAAAAAGAATTTCCCCATAGGAATGTGTGCATGTTCCTAGAGAACACACACATTCCTAAGAATACCAACCTAGCACTAACTTGGAACCCTTTTTGGTGGTTCATATAATTCCAAAGTTGGCAAATCAGGAATACATGCGCATTCCTGAGAATACATTTGTGTTCCTAAGAACGCATGCACATTTTTGCATGAGCTCATTCCTAGGAATATGATTTCTACTTTTTCAACCATCATCTTTGTGCGAGTGCCCATGATCTATATAAGAAAATTAAATAATAAAAATGTTTCATTTCTCTTAATTATTATGTTGTTTTTTTTTGTTTGTTTTGTTTTTTGTAAATGAGTGTGTGAATCTATACTGCTTTGTAAGGTTATAGTGCAAAACTGATGCAGGGATTCCCAGGATCTGCCTTAATGAAAGCCATATATGGGGTCCTTAGAGTACATTATCTGAAAATAAACAAAAAGTGACTGGGTCACCACAATGGGAAACCAACCCAGGCTACCATAATTCAGTCTAAAAAAACTTCATCAAAAGAAATCAAGAAAAGTCTGACCATAGTGGGGTGAGCTCCTACTCTGAGAGACAGGGTCTGGGTAGGTCCTATGCTATTCTAGGTTGATGGGATGCTCTGCTTCCCCTTTCTGTTGTGTCTCTTCCTCCTCCCTCTGTTCCACTAGACGTAGCTTTCTGATGCAAGATGGGGTTCCATTCTTGTCGGCTGGAGTGATATCTATCTGGTGGACGTAGCATAAATAGAGACAAAATTGTCCTGCCATTCGCTCCAATTTCTCCTGTTGTCTTTCCTGGTCCTCCACCATCCTTTTTAGCCCCATCTTCAGGTTGTTGAGGCGGTTGAGAATTTATGTGCGCTCTTTCTTCTGCTCTTTGGTTTTCATCCTGTTGGTCTCCTCCCTATTCGCACACATCTTACCTATCAACATTTTGGTTCTCCAATCTTCCTCCACTATCCTATGGTAGAGGGTTGTCCTCGATCATGTGGTTCCGAGGTCCCATATCCTCCCTTCTTCCTGGGTTAGTGTTGACAAGGCTGTGACTCTGTAGGCGTTGTTAATTTTTCCCTCCCATATTTTAATGATCTTCTTCCCCTTGTTGTCTGTCTTCATGAGAAAAGTGTTCCTTGCGTCCCTGGATGCCTGTTCAATTCTTGTCATCCGATGGGTGCTCTGTGGAGGTTCCTTTCTCTGGAGGCCTCTCTTGTTGTTGGTTTTATTCATGCATACCATCTTGACTTGCAGGTGGTGGTTATTATGTTGGGTTCTTTCCATGTTCTGCTGTAGCTCCTTCTGATATGTAAGGTGGCCCCTGTAATTACGATGCCTCATTCTGTGATATGTTCTAGTGTCCTAGCCTTTATGGAGCCAAACCAGCTATAGTCTCATCCTTGCAATCATGCTCTACTCATCAAGGTGGTCCTTCCAGTCAGAAGAGTCTGTTCCAGAGCGTGTGCATTTGATGACCCTGTCGTTATCTCTGCTCCAATGCTCTACCCTGCTCATTGTACACCATCCCTTTTCTGGTTCCATATCGGTACTTAGGTGAGGTGTGTTCCTACTTAGCCCTGGTGAGACCTGTCATCCATTGTCCTTTGCTTCCTGTGAGTTAGGTCCATCATCCTTTGCCTCCTGGGATTTATCTCTTCTGCTTTCCAAAGGGTAACTTCTGTACTTCTTTTTATTGATGGGGCTATGGTGTCGTACCTTCGCTGGATGTGTGATCTGTATTTACATTTGCAACCTTATTTTATTGGTGGGCCATCAAATTCTGTCTAGGACCTATGTGTCCTATGGTGGCTTCTACGCCTCCATTCTTTCCATAATCTCTCGTACTACTCCTGTTATCCCAGTATTTTGCCAAAGCTTGGGTACAGTCTGCTCGGAATTGACCTTGTGGGACGTTGTTCCAGATTGTGTCCAGTTTTGGACCTTCTTTCTCGACCCCCTCCTTTTCTATTCTGTCTGCCAGCCCATTTTCTAACCTCCTCACCCAACACAAATCCACATTGATCCATATCCATAAGTGCTCCTGGATTTTGTTTAGTATGTAGGCCAATCGCTAGTGTCTATGGATCATGCCTATTCAGGTACCGTTTTGGAGTTTTCTCACTGTGTTGATGACTAGCGTAGAGTCTCCTTCCACTATGGCATTCATCATCCCCTCTCGACTGAGAATCTCCAAACATGTTTCCATGGCCCTGAATTCTATGGCATTATTGGTGGAATTGCCTAGGCTCCCCGTGTATAGTTGTATGGTGTTCCCTTTACTGTCCCTGATTACTCCTCCTATACCTATTCTTCTTGGGTTTCCTTTCGCCGCCCCATCAAAATTCAACTTGAGAGAGCCTGGAGGTGGTGGTTTCTAGTTGTGCTCACCTCCTTGGAGTTGCGATTGTTGGCTTCTTGGATTAGGGTTGCACCCACCAGTTAATTGGAAAACCTCTAAGACTTTGGACTCCTGGTCTATGGGTTGTATGCTACCCTCGTGGAAGTTGTTTCTCATCACTGGCTCGCATATCATGGAGGTTATTGTTTCCTTGATCTTCCCTTCTGGCCAGCTTTGGCTTCTGAAAATGCGCCTGTTCCTTTCCTTCCATGTCGACCATATGATCATTCCTGGGGTGAGGATCCAATAGAGGTTCACCTCTGCTTGGTTGTTATAGTTTTCTCTCCAGAGCTTGATTGTTGTAGCTATGTTACCACGGATCCTGTCTGAATGATGAAATATACTTGCTGCCCAGTCCCATAATTCTGCAGTGTAGGTTCATTCATCAAGGAGATGGTTGGTTGTTTCTTCCTGAGTTTGACATAGATGACACCTTGACAGACTAGTGAAACCTCTTTTCCTTAGGTTATCCCAAGTTAGGATGCGGTTGTGTAATATTATCCACTGGAAGATTTTAATCTTTGGCCATTGGGGGTTGTTCCAGAGCTTATCCCAGTGTTGCACTAGGTTGTCTTGTTCTGGGTCCATATAGATCTTATCCCAATGYTGCGCTAGGATTCCATATAGTGCTAGAATTCTTTTAGGTTGAATTCTCCTCAGTCCTTTTTGCCCCACCTCAGATGGTATTCTCCTTCTGTTATTGTTATTTTCCATCTGCCCAGTTCCTCCTCCACCTCTTTTATTGTTGTTGCGGTTATCTCATTGTTTTGAGGAATAATCGTGTCCCAGGTTCTCCATTTGTTGCAGTCCGTTCCCTGCTGCCAATATCGATAGACATTGATTTTTCCTTGGGTGATGAGGTCTTGTTGGAGTATTCCTCTATCTGAGTTTTCCATCCTTGGTTCCTGTTTCCAAGCATCCTCCCAGAATCTGGATGTTCTGCCATTCTTGATTTCCCAAAAGCTGTGTGTCTTAATCCATTCTTTGTTGCGCCATTCTAGGTTCCAAATGGCTGAGCCTTCCTTGGTTCCTCCAAAGCAGATTATGTCCTGGTCGCGGGTGTCCGGTGCGTACTTTTCCTTCCATAGGTTCACCCAAGGTGTTGTAGTTTCTTTGACCCAACTCCACCATTGTTTCTCCCCATATGCATTGTTGGTCATTTTTGGATCTTGCAGCCCCAAGCCTCTTTTGCTTTTTGTCCTGTAGACTTTCTCCTAGGCGACCAGGGCCCATTTTTTCTTTGTTTCGGCACCTCGCCACAAGAAGTCCCTCTGGATGGATATGATTTTCTGTAGGATCCCTTGTGGGGTGGGGAAGACTGACATCATATAGGTTGGAATAGCTTGTAAGACAGACTTAGATAGGATCAGTCTTCCAGCTAGATTAAGGAACCTATACATCCATTTTTTTACCTGCTCCTATAACCTGTTTATTACTCCTTCCCAAGTTGACAACTTATATACTTTGTGTGTCAAAGGAACCCCCAAATACTTGGTTGGGAGTTTTTTTCATTCAAAGCCTAGGATGTTGGTCAAATTCCTTTGGATAGCTGGGTTGGTATTAAAGAAAATGATCATCGACTTGGAGTGATTGATCTCAGTGCCCGAGGCTTCGCCAAAATATTCTAGAATGTATTTGTAGGCTTTGGCTTCTTTGACTGTGGGTATGCCATGGAGGAGTGTATCATATACAAACTGTTGGTGGGTTGAGGTAGGACAATTTTTTAAGGGTTTGAGCCCTGTTATTTCATTTGTTGTTGCACTCTTTATGCTCCTGTTGAGGCCTTCCATCAATAGAATGAATAGGAAGGGGGACAGCGGGTCACCTTGTCTGATCCCTCTCGTGGGCCAAAAAGGTTTGGTCGGGGCTCCATTGATTAGTAGTGAGTAGCTTGTTGTGGATACTAGGCTGACAATCCAACTGATCCAATGTTGGGTGAAACCAAAGGATTCCAAAGTCTTGATCATGTAATGCCAACTAATTTTATCATAAGATTTTGCTAGGTCCAGTTGTATTAACATTCCCCCCCTCTTCTGAAGTTTTAAGGTGTGGATGATTTCATGGGCCTGGATGATATTATCCATTATTTTTATACGCTCCATGAAGTCTTCCTGTTCTTGTGAGATCAGTGAAGGTAGGAGGGGTTTCAATCTATTTTCTATGAATTTAGAGATAATTTTGTAGATTACGTTACAGAGTAATATGGGTCTGTACCGGTCTAGAGTTTTGGCTTCATTTTATTTAGGGATTAGGGTGATCTTGGTTGCGTTTAGTGCTTTAAGGATGGAGGAAAACCTTCTAGAGTCCTCTACTACCTTATAGATGTCCCATTTGAAAATTTCCCAGTAGGCTTTGAAGAAATCCACAGTGAAGCCATATGGACCTGGTGCTTTCCCACTGGGCATTTCCTGGAGGGCTTGATCAACTTCTTCTGTGGTAACAGGTTTGTTCTGGAAAATGTTTTGTTCCTTAGTAACCAGGCAAGGAATATGCTGGGTTATTTTATGGATGGCCTTCGATCTGTCTTGATGAGGTTCTTGGGATATCCCATGGAAGTGGTTGACCAGAGTGCTTTAGATCTCCTAATGTGACTCATGCTCGATTCCATCCTGATCCTTGATCTTCAATATTTTTTTATGGGCTCTTATGTCCATGGTTGTTCTGTGGAAGAACTTGGTGCTCCGCTCTCCTTCCTTTATCCATCGGATGTAGGACTTTTGATGCCAGAGTGTTTTCTCTTGCTAGCATCATGCCTCCCATTCTTATGTCATTTGGAGCTCTTCCTTTTTCCAGTCCTCCGTATAGCCTTCCCGTAAGCAAGTTTTTTGGAGTTTTTTCATTTTCTCTTCGATGTCGTTTTTCTTTGTTTTTATATTCCCAAAGATATCCCTGTTCCAATCCTTGATTTTTTTTCTGATGTATTTAAGTTTCTTGTGTTGTTTGAACATCCTAGTCCCTTGCTCCAGTTGCTCCTCCCTCCACCATTGTTTGATTTTTTCCTTTAAAGTTGGGTGATCGATCAAGAATTTCTCGAATCTGAAGGGTCTATTCTTAGGTGTTGTTTGGAAGCCGGCCTCCAGTTGTACTGGCTAGTGATCAGATCCACCCCAGGGGAGGATGTTGTTGTCTAAGGTTAGCCCCTGCATGATGATTGACTCTGATACAAGGAATCGGTCAAGTCTTGTAGCTACCTGGAACTGGTTCATCCGTTTATTGTTCTAGGTGAACTATCCATTCTTGGTTTGGAGGTCTGCAATCTCTGCTCTGTCTATAAAATTTGAAAACTCCTCCGCATTCCAATCCAATCTTTTCGTACCACCCTTCTTTTCCATAAGGGAGGTGATAATGTTGAAGTCCCCTGCTAGTATCCAGTGGCGGTTGGTGGCTCGACCTTTTATATCTTCTAGGTCTCGAATCGTTCCTTTATTTTCCTCTGGCCCATGGGGCCCATACACATTTGTGCATAGAATCTCCTCAGTATTTCCTATGATTTGTATGCATACCATTAGGGTGTACCTGGTTGCCTCAGCTACTAATAAATTTAGGATTTGTGGGTTCCACAGAGTGAGTATGTCGCCTCACCTTTGGTGGTCTTCAATGGCTACCATATTGTACTTTCACAAATGTTGTTTACTGATTGCCTCCATCCTGTCTGTAGTACATTTCATCTCTTGAATAAAACAAAGATCTGGTTGCTCCTGCTTTAGTTTATTCCAAAGGATTCTTTGTTTTCTTGGGTTGTTTAGGCCTCTTATATTCCAAGTTATAACCTTCATTTTTAAACATGTGGGGGAGAGTGGGGAAAGAGTTTCTTAATCTTACCGAGTTTATCAGTAGCGCTCACAACTCCTGTAATGCGTCGTTAATTGATTTCCTGCCTTTTTTCCTTCTCGTCTATTTGGGTGATGGCTGCGATTGTCCCTCACCAGCTCTCACTCCTAGGTGTCCTATCTCCCCGTGAGTGTGTTTTTTTCCTCTGGCTTTGGCTTCCTCCCATATGAGGAACATGTATTGGATGCAGTCAATTTGCTTTGTTGGTACATTGTCAACTCCATGCCTTTTCCATTGTTCTAATATGTGTGAAAGTTCTATCCCTTCCCTTTCCACCAAGTCTCTGAGATCGGGGTCTTATGTACCGACTTCTCTCAGAGTCATCTCTGCATCCCCCTCTGCATATTGCATGGCAGTGTTGTCCTCTTTTATTTCTCTATCCATCGAGGTTGCACAACTCCCCTGAGCTGTTGTAATGTTTGGTTGTTGGGTGGGCTCTTTTTTTGCTTGGTCCTTGACTTCTGGAACTTTTGCCAAGTCATTTTCTTCTTCTTTCCCTTTGTTTGTTTGGTCCCTTCCTTCCATCATGTTCCGAGTCTCCTGGGTATTTCCTGCCAAGGTTTTATTTTTCTTTTTATTTGCTTGAAGCCTGGGGTTCGGGGTTATAAACCCTTCCTCGTATTGTTGTGTTTTTGGATTTACCACTTTTTACCTTTTGTTTATAGGGCACTCTCTGATCAAGTGTTCATGTTCATGGCATCGTCGACATCTAAAGGGGATCTTTTCGTAATCTGTGTTTTGGATCCATTCCTCATCCCTGAATTCCAGACTTATGGCCTCTGGGAGTGCTCTTGAAACGTCCATCTCTATACAAATTCTTGCATATGATGTGTATCTTCCTTTTAGGGTGGCTTCTGAGGTCTTTACATATTTCCCCAATTTGTTGCCTATTGCTTCAAAGGTAGAGGGTAGCTAGTAGTCTAGGGGTAGGGAATAGAGTCTCGTCCATACTGGTACCTTTTTGAACGTTTCTTTCTATGGGGCAAAATTTTCTTTCCAGGGTTGCATATAGAGTCCCGTTGAGGCGTGGAAGTATGGATCTCCCTCGAAGACTTTGTCCCTGTCCTCCAGGTTAATAAAGATTGTTGTGAATAAACCCTTCGTGCCTAGGTCGAGTTCCACTTCTCCATTTGGCTTCCAGTGGTATTTAATCCAGTTGCACAGAGTTCTTTTTGTGGGCCATAACCCCATGAATTTTCATATGAGCGCATGCATATTCATTTGATCCCTATAGAGTTGCGTTTTTGGGTCTTCCAATACCACCTTGGGTATCAATATTGTTTTGGGTTTGCAAGGGTTGCGCTCTTTCGTCCCGTTAACCTTCCTGGTCTCATGTTTTTCATTATGAGTCTCCTTAGCGACTTCCTCCATGGTCTCATTTTTGTCATGGATTCTTTCTTGTTGCTTCCTTGGTTCTGCTCCCGAGGTTCCTGTCACTTGTGCCTTGAAAAATCTGCTTCTTGGCCCTTTTCCTTTGTACACCACTACCTGTTTGTATGAGGGTGTCCCCTTGCTCCTCCCCCTAATGCTCATGCTACTCTCTGTTGTGGACACAAATTTCAAACCCTAGCTTTTATTTTGTTTGTAAGGCTATCTAGCTCCTCCTCACGTATGGAGACAAATACTTCTTGTGCCATGCCCTCTTAATTTTTATGTTACCATAACTATATTGGAGAGATTATTACTTATTTAGAGATCTTGATAGTCTAAGATATTGGATTCCTTATGAAGAACATAGGTGTGTTGATTCTTTTATATGATAACTTACCTAATTCTAGATGAAGTTGTTACATACCCCCAAATTTGGGCCCATTTGAGACCTCTAGTCTTATTACACCTTTATTCATAAAAATACAAAAAGGCACATGGATTTCCCTAACTTTTAGAGAAGCACTTAGAATTAAATCTTCTTTATTATTCCTTAACTTAGGGTTTGTTCAAAGTACAAGTTTACCATAATGTATTACTCACTTTTCCTCAGCCTCAAATATTAAGAGACTATTCTTTCCATGATTCCTTATAGATTTTGATCAAATACAATCAAGTACTTGCCCTCATTTAAAGGATGTTGGTCAACAACACAACTCAAAGCCATTACAATAATATACTCATTATGAGATCAACATGTCACTTGTAGGAATTAAAATTTGGTGGGAAGGATAACAATATTTCCTCCCAACCACCCAATATAAACCTAATTAGCATATCATTATTTAAGTGTGCGTGTGTGTGTGTTATAACCTTAAAAAAACCAAAATATAAAATATAAAATAGAAATTATAAATTATAAACACACACACACACACAAATTCACTAGCGGGATTCCAATAATTGGTTCTTTGGGGTCCATGTGTAGATAGGTGGTGCATCCTAGGACATGTCTCTGCAAATTATGGATGATTTGATCCAATTAATTAATTATTTCAAGGATACTATCTCATAAGATATGATATTTACTAACCCTTGTCTTCGCACATACCTAAATATTAAATTGCACCGGGTGGATGAGTTCTTGAAAGGATTGACTATCATTTCTAGAAAGTCTCAAGGGATGAATGCTATTAAAAATGATAGTAACAATAGATCTATAGTTTTCCAGTGATTCTTTGTCAAGGATCAGACCAGGGCTTTGAATGTCGTAGAGTTTTGGTGCTAGGAATATTTCTTAGTTTGTGTGGATATCTCATCACTTCTCAACCTTCATTCCCTTAAACCCTACCCTACCATAGATTTGAATCAAAATAAGGGTTTATTATTGATTGGAAAACTCCATTAGAGTTTATCAGAGGTAAGTTAGTTCTGGAGGAGTTATAGGGTGATGAGATAAAACAAACAGCTTGGGAAATTTGTGGACAAAAATGTTGGAAGGTGGTGAAGTCGAAGGGAGGTGGTGTATCCTTGGTGGTTAGGGAGGATAAATAG
The DNA here is from genome assembly GCA_010110895.2 of Picea sitchensis. Classification (NCBI taxonomy): domain Eukaryota; kingdom Viridiplantae; phylum Streptophyta; class Pinopsida; order Pinales; family Pinaceae; genus Picea; species Picea sitchensis. The sequence goes on from SNQJ01S0028326.1 coordinate 203,673, forward strand.
GTGACTCATGTAGAATATTTGGAAGTATGAATGATCATTGAGAAATTTAGTGGTAGAAGGGTATTCATGGAAAGTCTAAACACTTGGATGCAAAAATAATGGGCTCTAATCCTAGGGTATGGCCCAATTACTCACTTCCTTTCTAGAGGATGGATAGGGTTTATTTTTATATCTAGGGAAGATGAATGGAAGATAATGTCATGCCACTAGAATTGAGATAGGCATATGATCTACATTAAACCATATAATCTGCTATTCGATGCTCATGAGGAAAGTATCACTAGCTCACCCATTTGGATCAAACTACCAAATATTCCATTAAAGTTTCATATTGACTCTAGTCTAAGAGCTATCAAAAAGGTGTTGGGAACTTTCAGTGTATCAAACAATAGTTACAACACTAGTAGCTTCCATTCGATGGCTCAAATTTTGGTGTATTTGTATCCTCGTCAAGGTTTATTTGAATTAATAATCATGTTGGTGGTGGGGGATATATATTTCACAAATATTTTGGAATACATAAATATTCCTTTTAGGTGTGCACAATGTCAAAAGGTTGGGAATATTTTCTCTGAATGGGAGATTAAATTTCAAAGTAATTTTATGGGGAAAGAGGTGGTGGATTTAGATACAAGGGTTTTGAACACTGTCCTTTCTGACGAAATGAATACTCCACATGAGGATTCTATATTGATGAAGGAGGGAGTAAATGAGGATCAATGCTCGACTCAGGTGCCAGTCATGTTATAAATGAATAAAGACCTAAAGGTAGGATACATCTCAATCCCATTGATCATAACTTAGCAAGAGGAGGAGGTTCAAACTCAGTCGAATTTATTCAGGGATGACTTGGATTTCATGTTGTCACAATGTTGAAAATATAGGAATTATGGAACAAGGATTTATCTCCTCGTCATGCTTCGGGTAAGTCCATTCATTTGCAAAACCTTACACATATTTCTAATTTGGAAAGATATGTGACTAGTTTGCACTCTAAGTGTGATGGGTCTTTTCCTAGGCATGCTTTGGGGATTGTCTAGATGAGTCGATATCCAAGGGTGAAGGAAGGGGGGTCCTTCACTATTGGCCTCTCAAGTGATTATAATCCATTTCCTTTGAATACTAGAGGAACGTTTCATCCCTTTACCCCAGAAACTCCCATATTCTTATTCTAGAAGAGACCCCTACCTTTTGCAACCTAGGAATCCATCTCAAGGATCTCGTGACAAGGGGGAGGGAATTGGGGTTTGGTATTCAAATGGAATTTTGGTCTAAAACATTATGGCTTAAATATTATCTCAGACATGCCCCAGAGAGGGATACTAATGAAGTAAACTAGGGTAGACAATGCTTAATATTTTGGGTCCTTAGAGAAGGAACTTCCCCAAAGGAAGGTTACTCATGAAGGTCATGTCTGCCAATATGAGGGGCCTAGGGGGAGGGCCAAAAAATTGTCCCTAAAAAGGTTAGTGGAAGTGGATCACCTAGATGTTGTATTGGTTCAAAAAATGATGGTGCTATATGACCCTATAATTGTAGATATGGTAAAATTGTTTTCGGGGTGGGAATTTTATGGATTGGACTCACAGGGATTATCGGGGGGGGATTATTACTAGTTTTTTGGAAAACAATTCACTTATACATGTTTGTTTTGTACCCTCAAGGATATGTACTAAATTATACGGTAAGGATATGGATACTTCATTGTCCATACACAATTTATATGGACCTTATGAGGACAAGGAGTCTTTTGGGACAAGCTATTTTCCTTAAATTGTCTTCGATCTGGTAATCTAATTATTGGGAGGGGATTTAAATTTCACTGTTAGTAGAGAGGAAATATAGGGTCCCTCCCCACATGAAGAAATACTGGATAATTATCTCATTGATAAAATTGAAATGGAAGGATAGGTAGATGTAGAGCCTATACAAATATGCTACACATGGAAGAACATGAAGAATGGATCATGTGGAGTCTCTAACATGATCGATTGGTTTATTGCTCATCATATGGCTCTTCAGAAGATTTAAATATAGGTCATGGGAATACCTTTCAAATACAATCCTTCATGGTTTGAAGAGAAGGAGTGTCAAAATTTGATTCAAGACAATTGGAAAAGGTTCCTGGCTAAATTGGATGTTCTGGCTAGTGCTCAGTTTTCTATAACACTTCTTTTGGTAAAAGAGAAGGTTGTTTTTTGGGAAAGGGAGAGGAGAAAGAATATAGATCATTATATGAGGGATATTGAACAAGAATTGGATATTCTTTATGAATCTCACAAGGGAGGTACTATGCCTCAATTAGACCTATAAAGATCCATAATTTGGAGTCCCTTTGATCCAATACACTACTATATCAAGAAAGGACATGATGTTTAAAGAGTCGGGTATTTTGGATTGTAGCAAGGTATCAAAATACCAAGTATTTTAAAAAATTTGCAAGCTATTGGAAAGTTTTTAACATCCTTTTGGAGTTGAATGTAATGGAAACAAGGTTCGAGGTTTCTTGGATTTGGATACAATGGGGTTTAACCATTTTAAAGATTGTTTTAGGGAGTCAAAGTAGGAAAAATTAGGAGAAATGCTAAAACTCATTTTCTACTTCCAACTACTTTTGGGATTGACCATTTTAATGATTCTTCTATGGAGTCGGAGTAGGAAAAAATCGTGGAAATGCTCAAACTCATTTCCTAGTTCCCGAGACTCATAGATGATGAAGACAATTGCATTCTATACAATGCAGGTACTAAAGATAAACTCTTTGTTTTCATATGTTCCTTTAAAAAGGATAAGAACCCTAGTCTATATGGTTGGACCCATGAGTTCTTGATGAATGTTTTTATGTCCTTTGAATTACTATGTGTGGTGTAGGAAGTTAGACAATCGGGTAAAATGTTGGGTAGTTTCAATTCAAATTTCATTGCAGTAATTCCTAAGGTGGATTGTCCTAATACATTTGATGATTTTAGACCAATATATTTATGTACTTGTTTATATAAAATTATAGCTAAAGTGATTGATGTCAGTCTAAAGCCAATTTCATCCAAGCTCATTTATCTTGAACACTTTGGGTTTCTTAAGGGTAGGCTCATTCACAAATATAATAGTTTGGCACAAGAAGGATTACACACCATCAAGACTCAAAGGTTCCCACCATCGGTAGTAATTATTGATTTATAAAAATGCTATAACCATGTATCATGTATTTATCTCAAATTTCTATTATTACATGTTGTTTTTTACTTACCTTTGATTAAGTGTATTATGGGTTGTGTGAGGACAATTTCCTTTGTTGTGTTAATAAAATTTTCAAGCTTGCCTTTCTTTAAATATTCGCAGTGTCCTAGGCAAGGATGTCCCAACTCCTCATAAATTTTTTATTGGTTTTTTATTGTCTCAAAAGTGCTATAGCCGAGGCCAAGAGTATGAACAAATTTCAGGGGTTATGGATTGGTAGGTTTAACCACACATTTTTGTTCTAATATTTTGTTGTTGTATGGAAGTTGAAGGTATGAAATTTAAGGAGATGACACAAAATTATTTTGTGATGCTATAGATATGTTGATTAATTCCAACAAGTTTTCACTTTGTTTCCTCGAGGTGGAGGATGGTATTAAACATAACATGATAAATATGTTCAATTTTCCCTCTTTTGAATTGGTGGATGCCATTAAGTATATTGGGTACACACTCAAACCTAATAAATATAGAATCTCTAACTGGAAATGGTCACTGTCCATGATTGAGAAGAAAATAAATTTATGGTGCAATATCTCGAGGCAACATACTAGTTCTAATTAAAATAGTAATCGAATCCATCTCAGTGTACTGGAATATTCTATCTTACATTCCAATAGGAGTACTCAATAAAATTAGGAAATTATGCTTCAATTATCTTTGAAAGGGAAATAATGAATATTTGGGTTCTCACTTGGTCAAGTGGAAATAATCGTCAAGGCCTAAAGGGCTTAGAGGGTGGGGCTTAAAGGGTATTTTTGTTTTTGGGAAGGATTTGGCTGCCAAATCTCTTTGGGTTCTCTTGTCTTGGGACATTTTATGGAGGATGATATTCGTTGAAAAATATATTTTTCCTGGAATAGTCATGGACTATATCTATAGGTGTTAGAAGCCAATTCAAAATGTTTCTAATCAATGGAAGGAGATTACACTTGCTTTCCCCATAATTGGACAATTTTTGGCCTGGAAGGAGGGATCAGGTTCTTAGGTTAAAATCAGAGAAGATGTTATAGTTGGATGTGGAGAAAGAATCTTCCTTAATTAGGATCTATTTTCTCACCTCCAAGATATTGGATTATGTACCCTCAATAGTATTGGAGATGTTTCTTGCATGAAAATTTGGAGACAAGGGTGGTTGAATGCAGAGGAATTGGTTTTTGAGGAAAATTGGCATCAACCTTGGAATATGTACACTTGTGAGTTAATTAAGGATCATATGTAACTATCAGATTCAATGTATGATCTTGCATGGCCTTTCAATTCATTAGGGGGGACTACTTGACCAAGTTGGGTTATCTAGAAATGTAGAATATATAAGCTACACCAAGTCAATGGTGGTTCAAGAAGTTGTAGAAGCTTAAAGGCCCAATGAAAGGCATCATTTTATTTCGTATTATGCTCAAAGGAAGGGTTCTGACCTGGGAATAAGTTCAATTATGAAAAAAAATGGGGTTGTTCTATTTCTCATTGTGCAGGAGGAATGATGAAACCAATATCCACATTTTTCTGGAATGTCCTTTTACTCGCCAGGTATGGCATGAGATTGAATGTCAGTTGAGTTTGGATCATTTATGGGATATGATCTCATTAGTAGATTTCTTCAATGAGTTTTTTGTGTGAAGTTCACTGAAGCCATACATAGTTCTTCTTTCTCTGGTTGCCTAGGGAGTCTATTTGGCTCAAAATTCTTGTCTATTTGAATAAAAACACTATCCTTGCTTCAAGGTATCTTAACAAGTTGTGGCTTTACTCTCTTTGTACAAGCCCTCTCTCTATATAAGAAAGTATCATGTGGTAAGTGAGGTTTTCATCAACAAAGAAGTCCCTTGGGGATTTTATTATGGTTCCTATAAAGGAATGACCCATAATTGTGGTTTGGGATTTATATTGTATCTCTTAGACTCACATTTATTTGCAAAAAAAATTAATTTGGGTCACATTACCAACAATCAGGGCGAATTTAAAGTTTTGTTTTCTCTCCTTAAAAGTGTAGTGGACTTGAATTTTCTTGTTTTGCAGGTGTCTGGATATTCATATATCACTGTTAATTGGATGAATGATGAAAAAAATTCTAGGTGACTAATCCGGGCCTAGAAAAAATTGCTCACCAATTGAAAACTATTTTTGAACAATTTTGACAAATCAATTTCACCCATTTACTTCGAGAACTAAATACTTATGTTGACTCTCTTTCAAATGGTGCTTTAATTACAATATAAAACCAATTGGTTATTGAAAGGTTCTTTGATGGAAAAATAATTTCTAAAAGTGGAAGTAACTTTATAGTTATGTAATAGGCATCAGTAGGCCTATGCTCTTGTTTACTATTTAGTTATTTTTAGACCTGGATTGGTCAATTATAGATACAATATTGAATATGCTAATTGTTAAATCTCAATGTAGGCACTATGTGCCTAAGGAATGTACTCTTAATTTATCTGAAATAGAAAGTATGTTTTTCTTTGGGAACACACACACACATTGTTAATTGGGTTTAGCTTGGTGGTTGGGAGGAATAATTTTTATCCTCCCAACCCAAACTCAATTCCCACAAGTGACATGTTGAGCTCAAAATGAGTATATTTTTATAATGGCTTCAAGCCCTGTTGTTAATTGGCCTTGTGTCGTAAATATTATAGGGTTATTCTATCATGAGTACCATCCTTGAAATAAGGATAAGTACTTGGATTTTTTCCCATGTAACCCATAATTATGACCACAATAAGTTTCACATTGTTATGAAGTAATTCCACACATTCACATTGTCAACGTTCCAACAATACTTTATCATTAAAGGGTGTCCCTTATATGATGGCCTTCATATATTTAACATTTAACGTAAAATATTTATATGTGAAAATGGTAAATGTAATAGCAACACAATGACATGTATAAAGAATTTAAAATCTAAGCTTATCGTATGTGCTACAAATTTAAATGATTTAAAATCTAAAATCTACTTTTGTCCTACAAAGTATGACTTTCTAAAACTATACCTTAATCATATTATTTTTCATCCATCATGTAAACATGGATAATTTTGAGGATGGAGATTTATTTTAAAATTTAGAAACCTTGGTGAATCTTACTAGTCCTTAATATGCAAACTATAAAATATTTGGCAATATTTTTGTAAAAATATTCAAATTTCTAAGGATTTAATCTAGTTTGTACACATTTTTTGTGATTTTTAAGGTAAAATTATTTTATCCTATAGAATTTGGGTGAAACATTTTTAGAATGGAGAACCTTTTTTGGGGGAAAAGCATAGCAAATTAGCCCATGTGTGAAATTTAACCCCTAAATTTTCCCCTCATGTAAAACAAGGATTGAGTATTGTAAGGCCTAAATTAAAAAGCCTCATAAAAATAAATAAATACTTTCTAATTTACTTATTTAATTATTGCTACTTAGTTTAGAATTTCTTTTCTTGATTTTATTCTACCAACATGATAATTGGCAATTTCTACCAACATGATAATTGGCAGTTTCTACCAGCATAATAATTGACAACAACATGATAATCAACAACAAGCTAGTAACAACAACATACTAATGACATATCAACAAACAACATAGAAGAAACAACATACTAACAACATAATAATCAACAACAATATAATGATAGAAAAAAATGCATAAAGTATCTACCACAACCTGAAGCTTAGTTGATTTATCCAGGTTTCGTAGTTGTTGCTGATCTTGCCCAACTACTCAAAGTGAGTATTAACCTCCCAGCTAACTAGGAACAACCTCTTTGACTCCCTAGCTCCAATAATCCTTGTGGTTTCATGGCCCTTGAGCCCAAAATTCCCAACAACAAGGGTGTCTTTGTGAGAGTTCCCAAAAAAAAAAAATTGTTCACTAATCTCCTCTCTTCAGAATTTCTTCCTCCTCCTTCTTCTTCAATTTCACCTCCCCCAAAACCAATACCAAAGATCCTTTTCCAAGTCCTCTACCCTCTTCCTTATCCCCTCCCTTGAATCCCTCTCCCTACAATTCTCCAACCACATTATCCCCCATTAATTCCTCAACCACCTTATCTCTCCCATTAATTACTTCAACTACCAATTTTAATAATATTATAATAAAGACTCAATAAATTTATTTTAATAATTAATTAAATTAATATTTATCAACCATGATATTAAAAAATTAATTAGGGTTGTTACATACACCCACCCTTCAAGAAACTTCGTTCCAAAGTTAGAGTAATTTACAATACAAGGGTAACGACACACGATTCATACATCCACATCAAATAAACAACAACATCAATTTAAAACACTTATACATACTAGTGTACATGTGCAAGGCATGCATGTGTATCTAGGACATACAAGACTCACACATGCACTAATGACAATAATGATCACTCCTAAAGTAATTCTTGCATCCGTCCAATCCAATCAACAAGACCATTCATTTCATAAAATATAGTAAACCAATTAAAATGTTTGCAAAATCCATCAATTACAATAATTTAGCACAAACAACATTCATTTAGATAATTTTAGTTCAGTTAAGCAATTATAAATATACATATTTTCTTTTCAAAAAAAGGGGGAAAACAATAAATTCTGCTATAAGGCAAAATCCCCACACACGCTCAACTATTTCAATTCATCCTTCCTCCCTAACTTACTTCAGTCTTCCATCCCTATCCTTCCTCTACTGGACTATATTGGAGTGTCAACTATATTGACCTAACTCCAAATAGAACCCATAAGAGAAAGTGTCAACTCTCTTAACCAAGATTCCCCAACAGGCAACTAACAGTGATCATCACACGTCTAGGGGAGCATGAGCTAACACCATCCTCCCATGACTCTAGGTTTCAAAGGATACACAGTGGGAAATTCCTCCACCCCTCCTAGAAGAACTAGGTTCCACACCCTACCATGGAACATACAGTGGCACTGTGTTGCTGGTAATTTTGTCATTGTATATTCAGTTTTAGGCAGTCTCACCACCTGAAAAACCTGCACTAGTCCATATATCATAGCAATGAATTCGAACCAACATAATTTCACATACAAATATTCATACCATATTGTTTCTTGGTCGGTGTTCACGACATCAAATTTTTATTAGCATTATCCTTTGGCTAATTCATAGCCCATTGACCTGCAAATTAGTTAATAACACAAACTCATGCATATCTATACATCATCATCATGTAAATGCATTTAACCATAATCTCAATTCGATATCCACGTACCAACAACTTTAAATGTCAAAATTTTCAAGTTAGAAATAGATTGCATAGTATCCATCATAATTCAAATAACGTTAAACATTCATAGAATTGACATTCACATAATATATTGCATAATATCCATAATCATCCAAATAACGTTAAACATTCATAGAATTGGCATTCACATAATAGATTGCATAATATCCATCCTCATTCAAATAATGTTAACATTCATAGAATTGAAATTCACATGGGTTCATACATCTTAAAAGTTCAAGTGTATCATTAATAGTCTCACAGTGAATAGAAAATAAAGGTGATTAGGCCATATGTAATTCTAGTTGTGTAAGTCAAAAGGTGGCATTACATACACCCAACCTTCAAGAAACATATTCCCGAGGTGGTCAAAAAAGTGAGGGATGATCTCGTCGTAAGGTCTCAACATCCTCCCAAGTAGAAGATCCTGGGCTATACTTGTCCCACTTGACCTTAACTTGGTCTACGAGAGGGTTCCTGAGCTGTCAGACCATATGGTACAATATGCATAACGGTTCTACCATGAGGGTTCCCATGTCCGATACCTGCAATTCCTTCCAATTCAGTTTATGAGATTTGTCAACAACATAATGACGTAGAAAAGATACATGAAAAACATTATGAGTTTTATGCAAGTGGGGTGGCAGTACAAGATGATAGGCACCAGGTCCAATTCTCTCTTAGATTTTGAACAGTCCTATAAATTGAGGCGACAACTTTTTCCCCTTCCCGAACCAAATGGTACTCTTATTAGGCCCAATATGAATGAAAAATTGATCTCCCACTTTATAACTTCGGTTAGTCCTATGTGCATCAACATAACTTTTATGTCTATCCTGTGCTTCCTTGAGTCTCTGTCTAATATGAATCACCTGTTCCTCCATCTCTTGAATCAATTCTAGCCCAACTATCACTCAGTCTTTGTCATATCCCTAGGTCGAACCCAGTTGTAAATGTAAATGCAAATGTACTTAAGCTAGTTAGCAGTTTGATATCATTTTTTGTATGCACATTTCATGGCATAGTGTGTGCATGTACTGCACAGTAAAATGAGGAAGTTTGCACATTCCAGGATATCGCGTGCAACAACATAAGTGCGTGCGATTTTGAGGCCAGGTAGCCTTTTGTGTATATGTTGCATTTTATAGGTTGGTGAGCCAATTATTATAAGCTATAATGATTATGTTTTGATTAGGCTGGAGAGTCTAGATGTTAAATGCCAAAGTTCCTATTTTTGTATATGTCTCATAATTAATATAAAATACATCACTGCGCACAAACCGACCACGATAAGAGAGATGGGGGACTAAACTCCACTGGTTAGGGAAAGGGAGGGGCCTAAAAGTTAAGGAAAAGGGGTAAGTTAGGGAGCTTAAGCCAAAAAAGAATATTATATTACTATTTCTTAAATCATAAAGTATGGATAATTATTTTATCCTAAGTTCTAAATTTGGGGACAAGTGGGGCCAAAGTAGCTCCCAACATGACAAGTGTCAATTTGGGGACATGCATACATAAAGTTGGGACTCAATTCATTTTCCCATATTTTCCATGATTCTTCCCATCATTCAGTCATCCAGTCAATCATCCATGAGCATGCACACACCCATTAAGCTATCCTTCGTATCTTCATGATTGTACCTAAACCTGTATCCATAGCCATTTTGTGTTGGTGTATCTGGTTAGCTTGGGAGATGGATTGAAGAAGTGGGTTTTTAGGCCCATGGGATATTTAAGAGGTGGGTTTTCAAGCCCATGATAAATTCTCTAGGTGAGAGAATTGTTGGGAATTGATTTCCTGAAGGTGTTAAACTACAACTACAATGCTCGGAGACTTCCTGTCCGACCTGTTGCTGAAGCCCACAAGGGAATTGGGGAAGCTGAAGGACTGTTGAGCAGAGAAGGGGCACACTTCCTGGTGGGACATGCATGCGAGGAAAGAGGGACTGTATGTTGTTAGCTTGAGTTGGCACCTGAGACAGAGTCTTTCCTATTCTCTATGAGCCTTTAGCCTGGTTAGGAATCCCTTTACCAGGGTGGAGTTTAGTCCCAGCTAGGGGGTGACTCACTGTTGAGAGTGATGAATAGAGTGGTCTAAGGATGGGAGGTTCGTGGAAGGTCTGCACGCAGTTGGTGACATTATTACCAAGATAAGTGCCAATTGTGTGATAAATTTACATGCTGCATTGTTATTTATGTGCTTATTTTTATGGGTTATCATATGTGCGGTTATAACTGTGTTTATTTTTATGGGTATTTCCTGTATATGATGGATGTATATGTTTACTGTTATTTTAGTGTGAATCTATACATTTATAGATGTATTTGGCTATTTACATTTTATATATATGTTTCCACAAGAGTTCTGTGTGTATATATTTTAATTGCATCCAGTTCGAAAAATTTATGTGGCATAATTCAGTTGGATACTGGGTATGTTACTGTATGTTCTGAAGAGAGAAGAAAGAGTTCTCTGGCATAGCATGGCCTGACATGGATGGTCGGAGACGTTACAATATGGTATCAGAGTTGTAGTTTTCAACACTAAGCCTAGATGGGTTGAGCAAGTTGATTTGAAGCGAAATTACATGGAAGATTTATTTCGAAGTGGCCAAATTTCAGTTTTTTAGAATGTCCATGGTAAAATTTAGAAGCAACGACATGGAATTGGGAAAAGCCCCAATTTTTGTTGTTAAATTTAGGGAAAATTAAGAAATTCAGCCAAGTGATGAGATATTCCCAATTTAATATCTGTTCTAGAAAATTTGGGTCTAGAATGGGTTGAATTTGAAGTTACAGTGAAGCCATGACAAATGGAGCAAGTTTAGTGGTTAAAATTCTCAATTCGCGAATTGATTTTGGATAAATTCATTCCAAAAATGTAAACTTACAACGATTTTTTGTTGCGGAGGTTGAACTGGTGTTATTGGGGTGAAATTGAACAAATTTCATACTTGTAAAATGTCTATGGTAGAAATTGAGAAAACATTAAGCAAAATCCCAAATTTATGCAATGGAATTCACGAGGAATTGATGTGCATAAAAATGAATGTGCGTAGGTGGGCACACTAAAAATGAAGGATGTGTAGTAAAAGGATTTTGATATGTAAAAAAATTGGGTGCCGTGCAGAAAAACGATGGCGTGCTGGTGCGCGCGCTAAATTTGGCAGCACGTGGAAAAATGTTGGTGTCCAGGTGCACGCGCTAAATTTAGCATTGCATAGTGTGAATACGCATAAGAAGTGTGCACAGTGTGCACATTCATAATAATGGTGTGCATGGTGTGTGCAGTATTGGCAGAGTGCAGAGAAACTTTGTTGGTGCACGCGATATGGGTATATGTTGTCACACGACAGTTTAGTTAATGGTGCGCGCAGAGTATTTTTGCACGGTGGGGGCGTACTAAAATTTGGCATGGTGCAATGCATAGAGTGAAATGCATGTGGAATATCACCTTGTGATACAAAAAATGTGTGCAACAGGTAGTAGTGCAAGAACCAAAACTGTGCGCGGTGAATATTGGCGCACGACACAAAAGTAGTGCGCAGTCATTGGTGCGACAGAGAAGTGATGCACAGTGGTTATGGATGCACCGAGCATGATTTACCTTGTGTTGTTGTTGTGCATGGTGAATATGAGCATACAGGTTGAAATTTGTGTGCATGGAGTAGTTTCGAGGGTGAATAACAACAAAAAACAAACGATTTTCTGTGACGTTTTATATCATTTGAACGTCATCTTTTTGCAGCGCGTTTTTGAGGCCGTTAAGAGCGTTTTTAGCAACGCAAAAACCATAAGAATAGAGTGTGCGATGGCACACCTTGTCTTTGTAGCTCAAATAAAAGAGCTCGGAGAGAGATTTCTAATGATGTAAATTGTTCGCCAAACGGAGCTTTTATGAGAAAGTTACAGCACAAACAGTGGAGGGTAAATTTTAAGGCTCATCTAACTTCAAAGAGCCATAACTTTCTTCTTCAGAATCAGATTGAGGCACAAGAGCAGTAAATGGAAATCTATTGAACCATAGAAGACATTCAAAGAGATGACTTAAATTTTTGGGCATGTTAAAAATGTTTACTATGGAAAATAAGGCACCTATAGCATTCCAGACCAAAAACACAAATTGATTTAGAACTTCAGCAGGTTGTAACTAGCATCCAATAACCCAGAAAAAGGTGAAACTTGGATAGAGTGTCCATATTATCCATATGAGGAAACCCAATTGAGATCCTATGAAAAATCAAATGGAGTAGGTGAAAAAATGCATAATTATAGTGCAGAGTAGCGACAAGTTGAAAAATGAACAGAAAAATTAATGGGAAAATTTCAAATAGCCATAACTTTCTACTCAAGACTAGGAATTGAGCATTGGAGCGGGCCTTGGAAAGGTCTTGGACTTTGGAATCTAAATATCCACCCAAAAAATTGATTTGGGCATTCAATTTTTTCAGGAAATCATAAGAAAGAGTTATGATATATTATTGAACTAGAATGGTTCATATTTTCATGAAATTGTTGAAACAATTAGCTTGATAAAGTTTTGTTGGCTGCACATTTTGCAGAGTTTATAACAACTAGATCATATCAGAATCAACACAGAGTCCATAGGAATGGAGGAGGAATAGGGGACTTACATCTAGGAATATGAAATTAGAGGGATGGATGTCCATTTGGGCATTGAAGGAACAAACTCCAATGGACATGGAGAAGGAAGGGATGAAAACATGAATATGGTAGAGACCATTAAAAATTTGCACAAGGATGTCCAAAGCCATAAGGCTGATAATGAAAGGCTTATGAGAGCCAAGGAGAAACAAAATGACTTCAACATGAAGTTAATGTAGGTCTTGAACATAATATAAAAGAAATTGGATAAGTAGAGTGGCTCAAACAAATCAGGAATTTGCAAGTCTCCTGATGAGAAAAGAATAACAAGAAGTGTTAGTAGACATCACCATCACTCCCTGAGGAATTCCAATAAGAGATCACACAGTAGATCAAATCTTTCCCCTGTTAAAAAGAATAAGAGGTATAGGGTGGATGAGCTATGAGGCAAAATGAACAAAATCAAACCTCCTACATTTGATTGTGAGCACAAGAAGGATGAGGATGAAAAAACATGGTTGTTGGGCATGAGAAAGTATTTTCAATTTTAGAATTATTCTTCTCATGCAGAAGGTATAATTTCCATCTATCAACTCAAGGGAAAGGCATCCATGTGGTGGGATCAACTTGTGTAGGTGCAACACATTAAAGAGAAAAGTGTTACTTGGAGGGAATTCAAGAAGTATTTTGAGAA
>SNQJ01S0028327.1:23923-59811 GCA_010110895.2 Picea sitchensis
CGTAATTGTTGTGTGGTGTTGCCAGCTTAATTGTTGTGTTGTGATTCCAACTTAATTGTTGTGTGGTGTTGCCAGCTTAATTGTTGTGTTGTGATTCCAGCTTAATTGTTGTGTGGTGTTGCCAACTTAATTGCTATGATGATGTGCCAGCTTAATTGTTGTGATGATGTGCCAGCCTCGTGCTGTGATGATGTGACCAGCCTCGTGCTATGATGATGATGTATTAGTTTCATACTAATCCATGTTGATGCAGATGATGATATCATTCAAGCTCTCCCTTGTAAATGATGATGTTGATGATGAGAAAAACTTCCAATGATTTATAGATACGCCAGTCAATGTTCCAAGACGTTGTTGATGATGCTGTCCTCTCTCTCGCCTGATGTTGTTGTAGAATACCCTTCTTGTTAAGGGGGAGTGTTGAAATACTGTAACTGCAAAGAGTATTCTAATTATTATTGATGTATTATTCATTAGATCAATCCCCTTTTGCGGATTGACCATGTCGGGTATTGTAAATGACCAAATCCCCTTTTGCAGATTGGTCAAACCCTAATTTTAATAGGCAAAATGAGAAGTCGGCCCCAGAATATATTAAAGGTGGTTATAACCACCCAGAATAAGAAGTTGGCCCTGCTAGTGAAAAGACACCTCCGTCCACACGTGCCAGATTGTATAAATAAAGAGGCTAGCGCCTCATTTGGACACACACTCACTTGTTCATCACAGCGCAAGTTTGGAGCTGCAGTTGGAGAAGGAAGAGAGAGAGGCGCATTCTTGGGAGAGGACTTTAAGTATTTGTTTGAGTTATCTCTTGGCCTTGTATTGGCTATCTATATGAAGAAAGTTTTTGCTGGGTTTTCTCCCCCATGAGGGTTTCCCAAGATAAATGATGTGTCTTTTGTGATTGTGTATTTCTCAATGATCCTATTTATGATATGGTTATCTAGTGAAATGGAAAGAAACCTAATAATAGCTTAAACCTTAACACTTACTACTATGGATGCCATTTTAATGTTACCATGTACAAATATGCATGTTTTCATACATTCTACAGCTAATTTGTCTTTCTGCATGTTTTTTTAATATAAACGCAGTATATATAAAAATTTATATATATTATATATATAATACACTTCTAAGATGCTTCGCTCCCAAGGATTTTTTGAAAATGACGCTCCCGACGCTCTGCTTCATAAAAACACTCTCGCTTCACTCTGCGGTCTGGCAACATTGATCTAGAAGTAAGGCATACAAATGCTACAACAAAAGATTATGCAAGGTTGTAGATAGTATTGATGTAAGAATAGATGAAGTAGTACCTCAAAAGGAAAAGTCACAAACAAATGAATATCCAGAAGAGACAATCTACAGAGAATGAGAAAAGGAAGAAGAAATAGAATGTCAATATCCAAAAACACCATCTAGATTTGTTCAAAAGCATCATCTAGATAATCAGATTCTTGGTGTATAGAACAAGAGTTCAGACTAGAAGAAGATTGAACTTTTCCCTGCTATCTAAAATAGAGCGCAAGAACTTTGCACAAGCTAGTGAAGATAAGCATTGGGTTAATGCTATGAAAGAAGAACTAAATCAAATTGAGAATAATGAGACATGGGAACTTGTGCCTAGACTAAAAGACAAGAATGTGATTAGAACCAAATGGGTCTTCAAAAACAAATTGGATGAAGATGGACAAATAGTAAGAAATAAAGAAAGATTGGTTTGTAAAGGGTTGCTCAAGTTGAGGGTATTGACTTTGAAGAAACCTTTGCTCCCATTGCAAGATTAGAAGCAATCAAAACATTTTGGCATTTGCGTGTTTCAAGAACTTCAAAGTTTATCAAATGGATGTCAAGTCAACCTTTCTAAATGGAAATTTAGAAGAAGTACATATTGAAAAGCCGGAAGGATTTCAATTGTCAGAAAACAAAGATCATTTATGAAGACTGAAGAAAGCACTCTATGGACTAAAGAAAGCTCTCAGAGCTTGGTATTCAAGACTTAACAAATACCTACAACAAGAAGATTTCAAAAGAGGAGTTGCAGACAACAATTTTTACATCAAAATAGGCAACGAAAATTTGTTAATCATTGTGGTTTATGTGGATAACATCATATTTGGATGTAATGATGATAGAATGAGCCAAAAGTTTGCAAAAGAAATGCAAAAAGAATTTGAGATGTCCATGCTTGGAGAATTGTCATTCTTTCTGGGTTGCAGATTTCTCAATCCAGCATAGGCATATTTATTTCTCAGACCAAATATATCAAGGAAATTTTGAAGAAATTCGGAATGGAAGACTGTGCACATGTCAGTACACCCATGATCACAGGATGTAAGTTGAGCAAAGATGATGAGTCTCCAGAAGAAAATCAAAGGTTGTATAGGTCAATGATTGGCATCCTACTATATGTGACAGCATCAAGGCCAGACATCATGCAAATAGTAGGATTGGTTGCAAGATTTCAATCTGCACCAAAGGAGACACATGTGCAAGCAGTTAAAAGAATATTTAGACATTTGAAGGGCACATTGGACTTTGGATTTTAGTATTCAAGAAGTAAGGACTTCAATCTAACAGCATATACAGATGCAGATTGGGAAGGAAGTATCGATGACAAGAAAACTACCAATGGAAGAGCATTCTTTCTAGGAAACTATCTTGTATCATAGTTGAGCAACAAGAAAACTTCAATCTCTCTATCCACAATAGAAGCCAAATATGTTGCAGCAGCAACATGTTGAAAAAAAGTTCTCTGGATGAAGCAGACACTGAAGGATATCAAAGTAGAATATGATCAGCCAATCTCAATTATCTATGACAACACAAGTGCAATCAACATTTCAAAGAACCATGTTATGCACTCAAAGACGAAACATATTCCCATCAAATACCACTTCCTAAGAAAACAGGGAGTCGAGCACAGTGTCAAGTTGGAATGCATTTCCACCAAAGAACATGTTCCAGATATTTTTACCAAATTCCCTCCTAGAGACACATTTGAATATCTCAGACAGAAGTTGGGAATGATATACCTCTCATCTCGTCAGTAAAGGGAAGCACAAGCTCAAGGGGAGCAACCCTTTGCCATTGAAGTCAAAGGGGGAAAAATGGAGACAAAGGAAGAATTGTAGACAAGGAGAGTTGTAGACAAGGGGAGTGTTACAGAATTGACTAAGAGTTTTCATCAATGACAAAGGGGGAGATTGTTGGAAACACTGTTGTCATTGATGTCAAAGATAGGGGGAGACTACAGATGTCCAAGATAAAGATTGCAAGATGGAGATTGTTGGAAATATTGTTTTTGGATTTTTGATTCTCGGTTTGGATACCCTATCTTTGAAAGCCTTTTTACTCTGAAGACCTAGCGCAAATGGGAGCATAGGATATATGGTTGAAAATTTTATTTCGATACCTTTCCAACGGTATATGGCACTCCCTGTAACTTCATAGGAATGAGGAGATATGAAAGATTATGTCAAGTCAACCCAGCCAGAAAGTATAGGTCGTCCCAACCAATTTTACAAGCCAACCCCATGAGTGAATGCAAAAACACTATAAATACAGGAAAGATGTGCACATTTGAAGAGTATCCAAGCAAGAAGAGTAAGTACAAGTGCGTAGAAGAGATCTAAGGTGTGCAAGAGGAGATAGGGAGTATTCTTGGGGTCTAAAAGTGCGCAAAAGGAGTTTTCTTGGAGTTTTAAGGCTGGGCCATAAAGGATTAAGGTCTATGATGCTGCAAAGTGTATTGTTTTGAGGTTGTCATGCTGCACTCTGGAATTATATTCTGGGAATAATTCTATGAGGTTCACTAAGGCATGAAGGGTAAATCTGACTAGGGTTTGAAGCTATGTTTGGGGTATGAAGCAAGGAAAGGTGATGGAGCATGAAAGTTAAGGGTACGATGATGTTGTGAAATGCATGAAGTATGAAGCATGTAGGTTAAGTCAAAAGTACTCTGTGTATGAATATCTTGGATTGGTGCTTATACAAATCTTACTGAGTTGATGCTCAACTAAAGAGATTGGTGTCTCTAGTAGGTTGGTGCCTACACAATATCTTGCGGAGTTGGTGCTCAAGCTAAGAGATTGGTGTCTCTAGTAGGTTGGTGCCTATAAGCTTTGTAACAGTAGGTTGGTGCCTACATACATTTATAAAGATAAGTTTTTGTGGTTTTCTCCCACAAGGGTTTCCAAATCAAACTCTGTGTGCTATGATTTGAGTTTATATGAATTTTAATGAATGATTGATGAATGTTCATCTAAAGTAAAAAGAATCTTAAACTGACTCACCCCCCCCTCTCAATATAAGTATAAGTTCAACAGGTGGTGCACTCTCTTGGTGTCTTTCTTGAACAAGTCCCCTCTCCACAACTCTTGGAAGATTACTAGTGAAGTATCATCCCTTGAACTATCTTGAAGTTTGTAAGGCACTAGGTCAATCTTCTAGGGTTTGTAGTGGACAACCCTAGATATCACCCTAGATCTACTTACATCCTCTCAAAGGAGTCCTTAGTTGACCCCATATGCCCAAAAAAAATAGTAGGCATGAATTTTCTCCCATCTAGTCAATCTAAAATTCAAAACTTTAATTTTTACCTTTGTTTTAGGGTAAATCTAGTGTTTGTTTAGCTTACATTTAATTTTCAGCCATCAAAAACCCTATACGTCTAGGGTTTTCTTTCATGTTTTTTACCTAAAATCATCTCTTGGAAAATCATCATAGTTGGTTTGTATTACAGCAATTTTAGGGCTAGACATTTTGGTTTTATTGGCTTTTATATGCACTTAAATTTTCAAAATTAATAAGTTACTTTAACCCTAGTTTTATCCATTGTATTAGCCTTAACTTTTACTTGCTTATAATTTGTTTAAGGGGTTGAATTGTATAGTTGTTATAACTTGTCTTATGCTGCAATTTATTTATATTTAATACAAGTTTTATAAATCCATAAGTAATTTTCAGATCTATCTTGTTTGGGGAATGTTTTGCATTGAATAATAACTTGATAAACTCCCCTAACTCAACCTTGAAGCATATCAAAACCAAATCTGGAATTTACCTTGAATGACCACCTAATCCATAACTTGCTAAGTATACCTAGTTGGTGGTAAAATTGGGTAGCTAAATAGGAGGCCTAAGACTTGATTGTGTCTAGCCTTTGGATTTTGTTGACGGGGCAGAAATGTCCAGCAACGGGAAGGGGTACTCCTCGATACAAAGTCTCAATTAAACTATGCACCGTTTGGTTTAGGAGACCCATTCGGATTTTGGCTCGGCTTCCATTACCAGTTATGAGGGTGAAGATGGATAGTTATGCCATGTAAAGATGTAGATGAAGACTATGTATGAAAATAAATCTAATCTACTTCTAATATATTCTATCCTATCCTAGCTAGGAGTGAATTATCGTAATCGAATGAGTTGTAAATGAAACTAAACTCTGCTTAAAATCCCACTCAGATAGTTGTAATGAAGATGCAAAGTTAGAACATATGCATGCAAATATATAACCAAAAAAGTCTAAACCATATTTCTGCACACATCAACAACCCATATGCTCAGGACATATAAAATATAAGGAATAACAAAACTGCAAGAGTGACATAGATTGCATTAGATTAGTCTATAAGCAAATGTATCCTTACAGCCCATGTGAACAACATACATTCCGCTTGAAATAGTTCACAGCAAAACAGTAACACATGCAAGTTCTTCTCTCTTTCAAAAACTGGCCCTCAAGGCTTCTCAATATTCATTAACCAAGTATTTTCTCCAAAAAGAGTTCTAGAGTGTATACAAAGCTTGAAGAGCCCTTTCAAAGTGGGTCTCTTCCCATATTCATACAATTATTCCTAACTCCTGAGTGTGACTTCTTGTATTCCCCCAAAGAAATTGTTACAAAAGGAGACCTTTCAGATTCCTTGTCTAGGAGACACGTGTAGGGGGGAAGACAAAACTGAGGGTGGTTGAAAAAAGACAAAATAGGACATAGTTAACAGCAATTTCGAAATGTTATTTTGTCTTTTTCATGGACTCTTGTCCCTAATATATGTTGTCCACATTTCTAGCTGATCATACAGTGTTGAGATCTTGCGGTATGCTAATTCCTCGAGTGCAACAACATGCATGGTTGTGTTGTCTTTGAGGGTCTTCATATCCTTTGATAACATAGCCATGAACGCTTGAATCATAGTATGGACTTTGGTTGGTTGATTGAGGTGTTGCTCAATTAAGTCCATCATTACTCTAGTAGCTAACTCAGTGACTTCTCGTCTGTGGCTTGTGTTGTCATGTATCTTATCGACCAGTTCTTCCACTATGAGGTTGTTTCAATCTCTTCTAAGAGGAGAAGTCAACATATCTTGATCAATTCTTGTGTTGCTTTGTGCAACCGCAAACATATCGCCATTGAGCTAGTTGTCTCTTTGTCTTCCCTTTGTCCATCTTGTTGACATTGCTCCAATGAATAGAGATTGGTTTTACTCTCCATGCTTGAAGGGCGAGGGAGTTCGACTTGTGCATTAGGATTTTCTGCAATCCATCTCCAATGAATATTGATCAGTTTTACTCTCCATGCTTGAAGGGCAAGGGAGTTCGACTTGTGCATTAGGATTTTCTGCAATCCATCTGTCTATATCGTTTATGCCCTCCTATATAGTGTTCATCTATGTATTGTTGGCCTTCACTCTGCTCTGTTGATCAATGATGGTGGCAACTATTTCCTGGAACATGTGCAAGTGGGCATACATGTCAATGATAGCTTCCTCTAGTTCTATTCTGAACTTCTTTGTACTTTCCTTGAAGCTTTGAAGGATGCCTTCATCGATCTCTACTTGTTGGAGTTTCTCTTCTAGCTCCCTAATCCTTGCCTCTTTCTCCAAATTTTTCTAACATAAATTTTGGATGTTGTCTTTCGTGGCATTCATGAAAGCAGAGCCAATAGAGGCTATGGAGATCGGATCTTCACTGACATTCCCTGTTATGAGGGTTTGCGTGAGAACTGAAATTGGATTTCCCCCAGTCAATGGCACTTTCTTCACTTGTTCTTGCACAATCATGCCCGACACTTTGTCGTATCTGAATTTCTTTAGGTTGGGTACTTCTCTTGGTTTGAATGGAGTACAAAGTCCCAAACCTAGCCCGATGAATTGTGGATGTCCGTTGTCACCTATTGTTGATATCTCTGGGATATTGATGTCCATCAGTTGAGCGTCATCATTTCTCGTTTTGACGTCTTTCTTTTGTCGCTCTTCTTCAGCTACTTTGTCGGCAACTTCCTTAGTTTCCTTTTGTGTTGTTTATGTTGTTGTTGCCTTTTGTTCGGCTTCTTTCTGGGATCTAGCCAAGAACAACCATGAAACAACCAAGGATCTAACCAAGAACAACCATGAAACAAGAAAGAAGAACTAACAATATGCATATTTTTCTTACTAATTTCAAGAGAAATGTTAGACAAACCCTTGTTTACTAAGAAAATATCATCAACATGCAAGAACAAGCCTCCAAGAAGGGTAGTGCACCACTTTTCTCCACAAGACAAGTATAAACCATAGCATAAGAGAGAGAGAGATGTAAATTGCCCAAGAGGGACGAAAATTTCAGCCAAGTAGCTCTTCTCACATGAGAGAGTTATGATAAAATGAAATGAATTTGATTCTTATTTATACAAAACCTCTAAAAAGTGTTTGTCCACATTTAGTAAGGGTAAACCACAAAATAAGGGAGCCATTCCCTTTTCTTTTGCCCCTTTACAAAGTAACTTAAATTTAACTTTAAAATTTGCACATAAAGAAACCCTAAAAGGTGACGTCAACCCCTTCTAGGGTGACATCTTGGCACTTTAGAAAGTCATTTAGCAAAAAGGAGGAAGTCGTTGGGCCTCCTAAGGCCTCCTCTTCATGCGCTAGGCTCCTCTCCATGATGTGAAGGATCCTCCTCCTCCAAAGGTGCCAAATGTCCATTAAAACATCATCATCACCACCAAAACCCTAGCCCTAGGGTGATGTCAAGCCCTCAAGATGATGTTTTGACCTTTCAAGTACAAACGTTGGGATAAGATGGAAGCTGGGTCTCATCATCAAAATTCTCCTCTTTCCTCAAAAGGCAACATTCAAGTTATGGCGGCTCCCAATGTTTGGGTCATGGAATCCAACTTGTGGGCTTAAACCCCCAATGAACGCCTGACCGCCCTATTCAACACAGTTAAATGTGCCATGAAATTATTATCTATGTTGAAGGCAGTAAGTTCATGGTCCATTTTGACACTTCATTTTTATAGCCAGTTGCACCCTAGCATTGAGTTCATAATGTAATAATGTCTACATGGTCCTTAGTTAGGTCGGGGTACCTTGGATGTGTCATCGGGGGAGTTCCCTTTCATCGGGGGTTTTATCCTCGGGTTGTCGACCCGACAAGCTCTGTGAGCTTCCTTGGGTTTTTTCCCTCCATTGACTTCCTCAAAAGTGGTGGAAAGCGCTCTGATGGTCTCATTCATCTGGTAACCTCTTAGGATTATTGTAAGTGACCATGTTAGGCGATTAATGCAGTTTAGCGAATTTAAATTAGAGTCTAGGTAATTTTTAAGTAATTAAATTTTTTAAAATTTGCATTAATTATTATTTTTGAGCTAAATGTTGTAAAAACTTAAGTCTTTGGGAGAAAGATAGGAATTATTTGTGCTCCAAAATGAATGGGAATGGCACTCTCTACACCCATGGACCAGAAGTTTTATTTCGGTCAGGACTAAAGTTAATATATCTTAAGATCCCTCAGTGATTTAGGGCAAAAGCAAATAATTTTAATTCACTAAGATGATGATATTAAGAATATCAGCAAAACATTTTTGAGTTAGTGAGTGGATGGTAAGGTGGCAATGAGCAGGATAGACCCTCTAACATGTCAAACCCATCTAACACTTTTTACAGCAATTCAGCCTATTAATTCCTTTTTTCACCCTTTCCTTGCCCTAAGGGCTGACCAGTATTAACTAACTCCTTGGTTACTCCTTGAAACTTGGGGTGGGGCCTCCACACATGTGGAACGCCCCCCAAGACATACCAGGCCGCTGCACCTAAAACCCTAGCCTAGACCCTAAACTCCCTAAAGAGCTCACGCCCTCTCTCTTGGGTGCTCCATCTAGTTGGAACCACACTCCAACTCAACAAAAAACCTAACCACTTGCTATTCTAAGAAAGTGGTGGGCCTCCTAAAGTGAGTAGCCCTTCTTGGATGGATAAACATCCTATCCAACCCTTCCCTCCACCTTTCCATCAATGATTGAGGTTGAAACCCTAGCAGCTTGAGCCCCCCTTCTTAGGGTTTGATCTCTAGCTCTTGATTTGACACTTGGACTTCATCCAGTGCCTTCACCTCCTGGGGTATAAAATACAACCCTCTCACTCACTCCTCAATGTTTGTGCTCTTGCTATTGTACAGAAATTTTTATGAACTGTCTTCTCTTTTATGTGCCATCATCCCCACTACTCTCATGTTGTTGTGGAAAAGCTTTGGAGGATCAGTGGTGCATTTTTTGAGTATTCTTCTTGCTCCATACATGAGGTGATGTTGTTTACTTTTGTTCATGTGCTCATATTGAATAGATCTTGTGTTCAAAGTATTTTGCTTAGGTGAGTTAGTTAAAGAGTATCACTTGCTAGATTATGATTATTTTGGGTAACCTAGGATTTTTGCAAGTAGTTTTAGTTCTAAGGTTTGGTTATGATATCTATCTATTCTATGTTGCATATGTTCCACTAAGATTTTGCATGTCACTTCAAGGGTTTCACTTGGGATAACATTCAAAGAGGAGTCTACCGGTCTCCTACACTCAAATCTCCTTTACCACATACCGTTATTTCCATTTGATTTTCGAACGATATCTTAGCTTTGGAAGGTCAAAAATATCTTTTATCTATCCTTAAGCTGATTTTAACGGAAATTTTACGTATACGGAAAATTGCGTAACTCTTAGTGTTTCTTGACATTTCCGATGACTTTGCTGATTTTCTTGACGACTGCCTCCGAAGACATAAGGCTGCATGCACACAACACCTAGGAATTTAAACTCCACATTCTTTGGTTTTGGGTAATATCTCTCCTCTTCTCTACCTCTTTTCTCTCTAAATTTACAGTTTTGCTAAGTCATTTTGAGCTCATAAAATCAATCTAACTTAGGAGTGAGTATTCTTTGTCCATATAGCCCAGATTGGCTTATATTTCATTCATTTGTTTTTGTATGCTCGGCTACCCTCTTTAGCTTGATTGGAAGGCTTGCCTGCACCTTGGCCTTAGTAGTGGTGTTTCCTTTTCAAGTTCTTTCATTTTAAATAAATCTAATGCTTGTTGCTTATTAAAATGGTTCTGAGGTAGGCCAGCAGCATGTCTAGTCTCTCTATGTATGTGGACAGCAAGACTCAATATACTTACATTGCAAGTTCATTTTTAGTAGAATTAACTTCACTTACTTGGGCACAACAGAGTCATGCAATCATATAGCTTAAGGGAATCAACTTGTGTGCTCATGCTTGATTAGTGGATATATCTTAGATAGTCTTTCATTTACAAGTTTATTTCCTTCATAGCTCTCATGTGCTTATACATCTCAGGATATAATGGTTAGATAGCTTAGACATTTTTCCATTGCTTTGATCTTTCACATTTAAGCTGTCTAAATAATCTTAGAGGCATATTGAAGTAATAATACTTTAAGTGGTCTTTTACTTGCTAAGTTAATTGGTTTTACAAGCTATTTCATTTCATAACTTGGCATAGTTTAGGTGGAATTGGTTGATCATTTAAGTGCTCTTTAAACACATGTTGGAGGCACCATTTGAGAATGACTGGCCTTAAATTGCTCACGGCCTCCTATAGCTCACATTGCCAGGCATCTGCTCCACCTGACCTCATAGCCTTAAAACAAGGCTAAGCTCACTCTTTGGGCCTCCTTGCTCCCACGGCCCTCTTTGGGTTCTGACCTCACCTTACACTACACTCACGGCCTGCCTTGATTACTTGACTAGGTGTGATTGTTCCTGCTTGCCTGCTACATTTGCATTTGGTTTAAATGCTTGACAGTTTCATGGTATAATTGCTTGTATTCTTTCAAGTTTAAGTGCTCAATCACACACACCTTGCACATATTTGATTGAATGTTTGTAGGATTAATGTTAAAAGATTAAAACATGTGTGCTCCATGACCTACACATTGATTGCTCACGGCCTTGATCACTTTTGTGCTTACATCTCACACACACATGATATGATGATGAGGGTCTAATGTTTCCACAGTGGGTTTAATTGCTTATGGTTTAGCATTCTTGTGATATATACTTTTGGTTTAAGATATGATGTCTTAACAAACTTATGCTCATGCTATAACTCACATAAATCTGACTCACATACATCTCTTAACATATTGCATTATCTCACATCATCATGCTAATGGTTTAAACATCTAAGTGCTTTAAAAGTTTAATCTCTCATTTCTATTGTGGCATATCACATGTGAATGGCTTATGGTCCTATATTTCAATATCTTGTATAATCTTTCATGTGATGCTTACCTAATTGTTTAGCTTATTTTGCTATCTATTGGATCTATCTTTACATGATGATGGTGGTATAATCTTTATTTTCAAGCACTTTCGTTTTGGATAACTTTTGCTTTTGACCATTAACTAAATCACTAAAATAAAAGTGTAAAAGCTTGTTAAAATACACAACACACTTTAAAGACCACTAGGGTCATAATAACTCTTAGCAACATTTAGGGGTCTTTGACAACTCTTTTCACCATCTAAAGCGGGTGGAGGAGACCGGTCTTTGGGGGAAGTGGCGGGGACCGTCCAGAGTGATTTCGTTGGGGAGATCCCTCTCGACCGCCTAGCATTGCAGTGTACGACGGGCTAACCAGAGCTAAATTTTGGGGACTTCGTGTGATATCTGAGCACCGGGCGGTTATTTGGTGAAGTTAGAAGTTAAGACACACATCTGGCTTAGGGGGTGGGAACTTAAAATCCTTAAGAAATTACATTAGTTGCATAGATCCCATTGTGTATAGCTGATAGATGTATTGATAGGCCAACACACTTGTGATAATTTCATTGCTATATCTTTTTTCATTGCAACTAATTGTCTTTATCTTTCATCTTGATGACATGCGGTTCATTATCATTGATATATCTTGTTGATAAATTATTGTTGTGGTGTGGATAAAGTAAGTGATGAGTATCCCACTTGGGGAGGCATCACTTGCTGATCATAGATGCTTGAGTGGTTAGTTGCGGTGAAGTCCAAGTGGAGTAAAGTGCCACTTGGGGCATGTAGCCTAGGGTGTGAATTGTTTACTATCTTTGTATATCTTGTATATTTGTAATCTTGTATCTACTTGATGTATTTTGGTAACTTGTAAACTTGGTAACATCTAATCACTCACATTTGTATAGTTATAATCTTGGTTTGGGGTAGTTTAGTTTGATTTACTTGTAACACTTCTTGTAATTAAACCACCACTAAAGCGTAGTTCATTACCCTTTAACCAGGCACTAGTCTTTAGTTGACTTAGGGAAGGGCTTGTTTGTCATATTTAATCTTGCACTTGCATTTGTTGCTTGTCATCCTAGGCTAGTTTTACCCTTAGCCTCTAATCAATTGAAATTCATTCCTATAACATTTTACTTAAAATTAACTTCATTAACAGGGACTACCCCCTTAGCTTCCCTAGGAGTAAACCTAAAAGGAAGAGGTTCCAGTCAAGGTGGCATGATGGTGAGAACTTAGACATTGTGTCTCAGAGAGCACTAAGTAGTGAGGACTTAGCTCACGTTTGCAAGTGTGCATGGAGACTGACCTTGAGGCCCAAGATGGGTTTGTCCCTCCAAAGCGATCCATCAACAAGTTCCTACAAACACAGACAAGTGCGCCCTCCAAGAATCTCAAGTCAAATGTATCATCGCAAGTAAAACCACATTTAATACAAGAGCCACTAAACATGTGCATCAAAACTACCTTATCAGGGTCAAACAGAGTGCTCAAAGGACCCTATGCAATTTGCAAGTTTAGGTATGGGAGGGTTGACAAGGTGAACTATTGGGTGAATGGTTCCTTAAGTCAGGAGTGTTTCCTAGGTGGACCCTCTCTAAGTCATGTGGAGAGAGGGCCAAAGTGGATGGGGCTAATACTTTTTGGGCATGGGGTTCATGACATACAAGGAGTTGTGTGTCTCATTTATGGGTTCCCTTTGTAGAGGGTGTATTTGCATATACGTTTTTCAATGCATCATTTTTCCAAAGCCCATTCATTTTCCATTAATTAATTAAAGTCCAGAACAATGGGTACTCCCAATGGGTAACATAGAAATTTTTGGAGGTAGTACATTTATCCCAGATATCTAGGGATAACTAGGAGATCATGTCACGAGACCCACATGGTCCCTAGACATGGATGCAGAAGGCGAGGAGGCGTTTGAGCATGGTCTTGGAGGACCCATTTTCTTCTTCTTAGCGGACTTGTCTGCCAGTGGAGTGCCGACCTCCATCACTCTGGGCACAGGCTTGCATGGAAAAGGTTCTTGCTCCATTAGGTAGTGGTCAGAGGTATCATGGTATGTGTCACATTTGATCATTATGACCCTCCTATGGCCATGCATTTGATCTCTTTCATTTAGGATAGTACTTGGATCTTACTAATCTACTTGACCAGCATTGGGGTGATTGATTGGGTAACTTAGCGAGTTGATATTCATATTGTGGGTTTTGGTTAGCCACCAAAGGGGTTTGAAGAACCATCGTCCGCTCCCTCATTTTCTCACTTTTTCAACTTAAAACCCACTCATCCATCCAATTCCCCTAGTATGGCCATTAGAAAGACCATCCGGTACATCTTGTCTTGTGGAAGAGGGGGCTAAAGGCCCAAAAAGTAAAATAAAGTTGGTAAAAGATAAAAGCCATGGGAAAAATGAAAACCTAGAGATGCCATGGCGGGGGATCTAGAAAGGCGATAAAGGCCTCTCATAAGCCCGAGGGACCCTAAGAAAATGATAAATAAATAGAATTGAAGACCTAACCAAGGGATGGGAGGTCTCATCACGAACCGACCCATTATGTTCATGGGTATTTAGCGGTATGACATTTACACTATCACGGTCGCAAACGCCAGGGCGTTGACCTTTGGTTGCATGGCCAAGGAAGGGGGATCTCATCACGACCCAGCCCTCTCACTTCTGCGAAAATACTAGTGGATAGCATTGTCATTTCAGCCCACTGTGAGAAGCGGTGTCCCCTGCGTCAAGGCTTGTAGCAAAAATGAAAATAAGAAAAGATAAGGCAATAAGGGCTCGGAAAAAGTGCATCCATGGTGTATTTCGCCTCCTACAAGGCACCTGAGGGCGACACCGACCCTAGATGCGACTATGACTAGACATCCCTAAAAACCACATCAACGTCACTATACATGGTTTGAATAACCCTTTGTGGAAACTCTCCATTTCTAGTGGGTATTAGCCCAATAGGTTTGCCCTTTTGGTTGCTTTGGCTACGTATAGTGGGTTTGTAGGTTCTTTGAGCTCTTAGAAGATTTGTTAGGGATGTTATGCATATATATGATAATTTTGATGAAATCTGATTTGTACCATGATGTCTAGGGTATTAGGCCCACGGAGAGCGTAGCCTTTGATGTGAAGGACCATGCGTGACGGGTACCAGAGGATGGTGCGCATGGGGAGATGATTGCTTCGGACCTCCATGAAATTTGAAAGAGCCCATCGAGATGGGCGTTAGGATGAGAGGCAAGGCAGGGGGTTTGTGGCCAGGCTTACGCGAGAAAGAAGAAGGGCGCCCTCATTTGGGCGATTTGCGAGAGAGACCCAGCCTATGGGATCCGACCTGCGGATGGGGCGTTGACCTAGTTGATCAAGGGGCGCCACCGGAAGGCGGGATGAATGACTTCTAGGGCATGTGAAGCATGTTAGGCGATTAATGACGGTTGTTTGGAGCCCGGGGAGGACAGCGTTTTGCTACACTTGATGGATGGCGTTTACGAAGGGGCCAGATTTCCAGGGGCCAAGCGTCTCTGTTACTACGCTCATTATTAGCATTTAGGCGTGTAAAGAGTGACAAAATGATTAAAAATTGTAATGTTAACCTTATTAAAACATTTTACTGACCTATTTGTAAATTAAAGGTCAAAGAAGTATCGCCTCAATAGAGGATCATTTCTCCTCATTTGGATCACAACACAACTTGCTCTCATTTGAGGTGATACCGTCTCTTGTTCTTGGTTTCTTGTCTCTTGGAGTGTAGGCATGACCTCTTGGGAGAGTTTTTGGCAAAAGTGGTACTCCTGTGGAAGGTTTACAACTAGGGAATGGTTAATGAAATGCTTCTTCATGATCTTGTAAGTGTTTTTCAATAAAACTTCTTGAGTGAATGGTTGTTTGTTCCAACATTTGCATTTATTGTTATCTTGTTGTTTTGCTTAACTTTCAAACCTAGGGAGCCAACACAAGTAGGTGGTAGTTTATGTCCCCATAGCATGAGCTTATAGCCATTGGATTTGAGGTTTAGCCTAGCCATAGCTACGCTAGCCATCTCTTGTCTTGTACTAGTTTTGAGCATAGATTGAAGAGAGAAGGTGTCCTAGGCCTAATTGAGGTTTACACCTAGGGTTGAACTAGGGTTTGAAAAAGCCTTGCCTTAGCAACACTTTTGAGCCATAGATCTATGTTTCCTAAGCTAAGTAGTTTTGCCAAAGGAAGTCTCAAGGAGAAGAGTTAAAGTTCTAGGCCTAGCTTTAGCGCTACACCTAGGGAAATCTTTTCTCTTTAGGGTTTGAGGGTTGAGGTGGCCTTGCCAGCAACACCACCAAACCCTAACTCTTATCTTTGAGTTTGAGTCCTCCCTAAACCATTAAGCTTCCGCCAAGTTGACCATTAACCCAAGGCACTAGTCTAGGAGGAATGATCTTGAAGCTTGTTATGCTTAAAATCTTCTCAAAACTCTTCTAATTACTGGAAAAGCTAACTAACCTAGCATCTAACCTAATGTTCTTGGAACTAAACCTAAAGAAGGTGGCCTTCTGGCTGATTTTAACCGATTGGATAGAAAGGTCTTGACCTAGTCTTGTCATAGCCGTGGGTTAAATTGCATTTTTGTTGGTTGAATTTGTCAAAGCGTCCACCATTGGCTAGCTAACTGCGAGAACACCAAAATTTATATATGAGTGGCGTCCTTAGGCTTGTTTTCTTACTTATACCTAAAACGTTTTGACCCTCCTCACCATATTTGATTGGCTGATTTATGAAATGCATGTAAGCTAATTGACAAAACGTTTTTTGCTCTTGCAATCTCTCTTTTGGCCTATTGATTAAAGGTGACGTCATACCTATTGTAGCAACAATATATAGGTGTGTGACAACGATATATGAGCTAAATTTGAAATTATTTATTGCATTGATATTTGATACAAGGATTAAATTTAAACATTGAATGCCCTTAGCATAGCTTTATTGAAGAAGTGATAGTAGCTCTTTGTCATTATTAAACCATCATTGACTTCGTCAATAGCCAAGCGTGATCTTTATCATATATATGATAAAGATAATCATTGATTTCATGAAGTACTTGCTAACCCTTTATAAAGCACATTCTAGTTTCTTTGTTTTTGTCATAAGCAGGTGCATCGTCAGTGATCTTATCTCCTTGACTATCTATTCTTGGTGACAATCACGTGAAAGGGGTTTCATTGACTTAGCCTTTACCCTTTAGCCTTTCTTTAAGCCGGGGTTGCCTTAGGGGACGTCTCCCCTTGGACTTGCCCTCCTAAATGAAAAGAGCCCCATCGGCGAGGTGGCGATTGGGTGGGAAGCTCTGTTCTGGCGGTTTACAATACACGACTCAGGCTGGACCTTTCCCACCTAAGCAGGTGCGATAACATTTTAGGCGCCCGTTCTTGTAGGGAACCGAGTCTACATTCCTCAGCGACTTATATCTTTGGTGAGCCTTGCTTGCCAAAGATATGTCGTTGAAGAAAATAGACTCAGTGTTCCCCTATTTCTTTGATAGTTTCAAGAAAGTTATTTGGCGACTCCACTGATGCCGAAGTCAACAATGACTTCACAATGGGACCCGAGGAGCTATAGACCTTTAGATATGAGTGAAATCCACGGATATCGAGGAAAATGCCTCCTTGTTATGAGGTTTTTCTCCCTCGTTTTGATGGCATTGATGAAGATTGTCCCAAGTCCCACATAGGAATATTTTGGAAATTCTTCCAACACAATAGATGATGAGAACTTGGTGATGAAATGCTTCTCGCCTCCACATGGAAGCCCAGAGGTGGTATGATGGCTTTCCACACGCATTTGATTCTATGGAGTTTTGAAAGGGTTTTTTCCTTGCAAATTGGACCATGAAAATTGAAGATATACAATCATTGCTGAAGAACTTGAAGATGTAAGACAAGCCCAATCTGAGGCTATTAAATTCTTGTGTTCTGGAATTAGGAAGTCCTTTGAGACCCTCATGGTATTAGATCACGAGACAGAGTACCTTGTTTACCTTTATTCCTAATGGACTTAAATTTTATAGGGTTCCTTCTATGAAATAAAAACACTTCTGAAGCTCACAAAATGGCCATGCAAATAGAGAGGAGTCTTTCATCACCAAGATTGATGCACCATGGACATTCTCGGCTAATGAAATTTGTCTCCCATGAAACCTTTGTTGAAGACACACAAGAAAGAAGGAAACAAGTTTTTTAGCCAGCAGAATGAGAACATGAATGAGGAGCAAGAATCTAAACAAAATGATGAAGTATAAACAAGTGCCCCTCCCTCTGACAAAGCAATCCAAGACCCTGTTTCTCCTATACAGCAAAGTGAAGAAGGGTTAGTCACTTTCCATTCCAGATGCTAATGACACCGTATATTGAGAAGATGAAGAAGAGATGGAAGCCTCAAACTGATAGAAGTCCCTTCTTTGTGGTGAGACAAAGCCCGATCCATGAGGATGAAACACCCGGTAATCATTCCTTAGCGATGGAAGGCTCTCAAGATCCTATCAACCCCTTGAAGAGAATGAGGTAATTTATTTTGATTCTTTTGATGATACCTTGTTTTATGATTAGAGAAAATGAAGAAGGAGCGGAACCAGACCCGAGCCGGATCCTCTATGTCTCAAGACTAAAAAACGTAGAGGGAGATCTTCTATCGATGATGATGTCCAAATACTTGAAGCTCTTTCATAGGAAGGATTAAACAAGGTACATTGTTCCCCTTCCAAGTTTTAAATGGTTATTTGCCTTATGACACAAAGAGTGAAAAAAGTATTGGATGTTTTAACTTCCCCATGTTATGATCCTGATACTAACATAGCTGATTTGATGAGTTCATACATGTTGGAGCGAGAAAAGGTGGGATATAATTGGTTATGTCAGTCCATCTATGACCGCGAAGGATCATTCAAAGCGTTGCCTTTACACAATTACCACATTGATTTCTCTTGACGAGGAGGCAACAGGGAGATGAAGTTTTTTACTTGTAACTTTCAAAACACAAAGGATGACCCGATTACCTTATCTTTCGGATGATTTTTCAGTCTTACCTAGAGATGTTTGATGAGTATGTTGAGCACTTGGACCCTTTTCATAGAGATGATTAGACCCTTAGTTGTGTTCCGGACTTTATTACAAATGGAGATCATTTGCCTAAGAGGTTAACATAATTTTCATCCCAACCATAGAGTTTGCTTTGTTTCTCCATTAGAGGTGTAGTTGGAAGTACCTTTTCCGTGTTGAGTTTCCTCTTGGGCAAACCCTAGATTTCAGGGTTGGTTGGGTAATACTAACCCTGTCCAGGTTTTCAACTTACTCTTGATAATGTGCCGGTCCTCTACTAGTTTTTTGTCAATCCTTTCTTTAGAGCATGAAACACCCTAGGTAACCAATTTACAAGTCCCTTTGAGTTGTTTTGTTGAACCTAGCATGTTTCATGACCCTTTCGGATAGGATTGAGTACTTTTTCAGAGATGGACTTGGCGATTTTTGAAACACTCCCAACCGCCTCCATGGGTTAGACTTTGAATTTCCCGATGATCTGATATATGTTCCAACTCATGACATTTTTATTAGCGATGTATCACTATTTTGGTTTATGATGAAGCACAAAGGCGGTATCGAGGCGTTGTTGGATTGGCTTCATTAGTTGTTCGACTACACCAACATGCGACCGGCGGTGAAAGTATAGGTAAGTATATTACTTTCTATCTACATTTTATGATTTGCCTTATATGCACATTTACTTACGCCTTATGCCTATGATTTCTATATACTGGCCAGCTACGGGTGCTTATTACCCATCTTTGTCGTTGATGCCCATACAGCCAGTGTGAAGCGGTCCGCAGTCTCACATGAGAATTCTTGAGGTTCTCATCACGCTCTGGAGTTAAGCGCGTAATCCCAGAGTTGGAGCCGGATGTTATCCCGGATGTATCTAGGGATATGGGAGATCATGTCTCGAGGCCAAAATGGTCCTAAGCAGATGCAGGAAGCGAGGGGCGTGACACGAGCATGAATCTGGAGGACCCATTTCTTCTTCGGCCGGACTTGTCCTGCCGATGATTACCGACCTCCATCACTAAGGCACAGGCTTGCATGAGAAAAAGGTTCTTATACATTAGGTAATTGGTGGGGTATCATGGTATGTGTCACATTTGATCATTATGACCCTCTAATGTATGCATTAGATCTCTTTCATTTAGGATAGCCTTGGATCTTACACTAATCTACTTGACCATTTGTTGGGGTGATTGATTGGGTAGCCAGCGGTTGGTGTCATGGGTTTTGGTTAGCCACCAAAAGGGGGTTTGAAGAACCATCGTCCAGCTACCCCTCCCATTTCTCACTTTTCATCACCCAAAACCCCGCTCATCATCCCTTTCCCCTAGTGCAGCCATTGGGATGACCATCAGGTACATCTTGTCTTGTGGGAAGAAGGGGCTAAAGGCGGAAGTGCATTTGGTAAAAGATAAAAGCCATAGGAAAAATGAAAACCTCCTGGATGCCGCCCGAGGGATCCCCTAGAAGGCAATAAAGGCCTCTCATAAACTGAGGGACCACAAAATGATAAATAAATAAGTTACAGAACCCTAACCAAGAGGATGGGGAGGTCTCATCGCGGCTTAGGCCAGTATGTTCATAGGTATTTTAGCGGTATGACATTGCCACCATGGTCGCAAACAGGCATTGACAACTGGTTATGGCAGCCAAAGGAGGGGTCTCATGCGAGCCATCCCTCTCATTTCTGAAGATACTAGTGGGTATATTTGTCGACTCGGCCACCTAGCCAAGGCGGTGTCCTCTTACGTCCAAGGCTTGTAGCAAAAATGAAAATAAAGATAAGGCAATAAGGGTACCGGGAAAAAGTGCATCCATGGCCAGTGACGGCTAAGCCTCCTACAAAGGCACCCACGAGGCGACACCCAGGCCAGGTCGACTGACTAGACATCCCTAAAACCACATCCGTCACTATACATGGTTGAATAACCCTTCTTGTGAGAGCTCTCCATTTCTAGGTAGGTATTGTGATAGGTTTGCTTACTTTGCTTTGGCTACGTATGGTGGGTTTGTGTGGGTTCTTTGAGCTCTTAGAGATTTGTTAGGGATGTTATGCATATATTTGATAATTTAATGATGAAATGGAACATTTGCCATGATGTCTGGGGTGATGAGCCCACAGGTAGCCTTTGATGTGCAAGACCATGCCCGTGGGCCGGTGCGGAGGATCGGTGCACATGGGAGATGATTGGCTTTCAGGACCTCTGGGTGAAGGCCATCCGGATGGACGTTGGGATGGCGGCGGGCGGGGTTGTGGCCAGTACTGCAGAGAAGAAGAAGGGCGCCCTCATTTTGGGCCGATTTGGCTGAGGCCCCAGCCCTATGGGATCCCGATATGCCGGATAGGACGTTGACCCTGGTTGATGGGACGCCACCAGGGTAGGATGGGCGACTTCTAGGGCATGTGGCAGCATGTTAGGCATGCGATGTGGCCGGGTTGTTGGAGCCCGGGAGGTAGCGTTTTCTCACTTGATGGATATGGTGCCTTGAAGGGATAACTTATTTCCAGGGCTTGGCGTCTCTATTTTTACGATCATTATTAGCATTTAGGCGTAAAGGTGACCGATGATTAGGGTGGCAATGTTAGCCCAGCAAGCCGGCTATTTTGTTGACCTATTTTGTAAATTAAGGTCAAAGTATCATATAAATGAGGATCATTTTCTCCTCATTTTGGATCTAGCCACAGCTTGCTCTCATTTGAGAGTGATAGCAGTCTCTTGTTCTTGGTTTCTTGTCTCTTGGGTGTAGTGCAACCTCTTGGGAGGATTATTTTTGGCAAAGTGGTGCTCTATGCTATTGGAAGGTTTACAACTAGGGAATGGTTAATGCTTCTTCATGATCTTTAGCAAGTGTTTTTCAATAAAACTTCTTGAGTGAATGTTTGTTGTTTAAACATTTGCATTTGTGTTATCTTGTTGTTATTTGCTTAACTTTCAAACCCTAGGGGAGCCAACACACAAGTAGGTCGGTGGTTTTATGTCCCCATAGCATGAGCTTATAGCCATTGGATTTGAGAAAGGTTTAGCCTAGCCATAGCTATAACCATCTCTTGTCTTGTGCTAGTTTAGAGCATGAATTGAAGAAAAAGGTGTCCTAGGCCTTATTGAGTTTACACCTAGTGTTTACCTTCTAGGGTTTTGAAAAGCCTTAGCTACACCTACGATACATGGAGTTTATGTTTCTAAGCTAGCCGTTTTATAGGGAAGTCTCAAGGAGAAGAGTTAAAGTTCTAGGCCTAGCGCAGCTACACCCTGGTAAATCTTTTCTCTTTAGGGTTTAGGGTTGGTGGCCTTGCCATAGCAACCTCAGGCTAACTCTCTTGTCTTTGAGTTTGAGTCCTCCTAAACCATTAGCTTCACTTCAAGTTGACTCCATTAACCCAAGGCACTAGTCTAGGAATGATCTTGAAGCTTGTTATGCCTTAAACTCAAACTACTTCTAAATTGCAAACCCTAACTAACAGCATCTAACCCTAGCCATTCTTGAACTAACCCTAGAAGGTGGCATACAAAAGTGATTTTAACTTCGATTGGATGAAAGGTGCGACCCTAATTCTCCTTGTCATGGCCGTGGAGTTAAATTGCATTTTCTTTGGTTGAATTTGTCAAAACGTCCACCATTATTAGCCAACAGAGACCACCAAAATTTATATATAGGTGGCGTCATAGGCTTGTTTTCTTGCTTATACCTAAGCGTTGTGACTATTTTCACCATATTTGATTGACATTGAGTTACTTAATGCGTAGTAATAGCTAATTTGACAAAACGTTTTTGCTCTTTGTCTCTCTTTTGATCTATTGATTAAAGGATGACGTCATACCTATTGCAACAACAATATATAGGTGGCCTTGACAACGTATATATGAGCCAGATTTTAAGTATTTATTGCATTGATATTCGATACAAGGATTAAATTTAAACGTGAATGCCTTATGCTTTATTGAAGAAGTGATATTAGCTCTTTGTCATTAGTAAGCCATCATTGACTTAGATCAATAATAGCATTGATCATTTGCTCATATATATGATAAAGATAGTCATTGATTTCATGAAGTACTTAATACTGCAAGCACATTCTAGTTTCTTTGTTTTGTCTATAAGCAGGTGCATCGTCAGTGATCTTATCTCCTTGACTATCTCTTCTTGGCCAACAATCTGTGAAAGGGTTTCCTTGACTTGTGCTTTACCCTTTAGCCTTTCTTTAAACCGAGGTTGC
The DNA here is from genome assembly GCA_010110895.2 of Picea sitchensis. Classification (NCBI taxonomy): domain Eukaryota; kingdom Viridiplantae; phylum Streptophyta; class Pinopsida; order Pinales; family Pinaceae; genus Picea; species Picea sitchensis. Next base: position 46,758 of record SNQJ01S0028327.1, read on the forward strand.
CTTAGGGATGTCTCCCTTGGACTTGCCCTCCTAAATGAAAGAGCCCCCATCGAGGGTGGCGATTGGGTGGGAAGCTCATTCTACCTTGGGTTTCAAGCCCGACTCAAGCCCTTTGGACCTTTCCACCTGGCCAGATGCGATACTTGATTACCACAATTCCAGTTGAAGGGATATGTATACCGAGTGCCATAGGGGTAAAGCAATTTGCCAAGTTTAGGTATGGGAGGGTTGACAAGGTGAACTATTGGGTGAATCGTTCCTTAAGTCAAGGAGTGTTTCCTAGGTGGACCCTCTCTAAGTCATGTGGAGAAGATGAAGTGGATGGGGCTAATACTTTTGGGCATGGGGTTCATGACATACAAGGGTTCGTATTGTCTCATTTATGGGTTCCTTTGTAGAGGGTGTGTTGCACCTTCGTTTTCAATGCATCATTTTTCCAAGCCCATTCATTTTCCATTAATTAATTAAAGTCCAGAACAACTGGGTACTCCCAATGGGTAACATAAATCTTGGGGGGTAGTACCACAATGTCACTTGAAGGGAGAGGTACACAGAGTGCCATAGGGGTAAAGCAAAGGTTGTAACGCACTTGTGTAGATCCCTCAACAAGTGGGACATCTATATAATATGAAATTGTTTTTTGCAGGTCTTTGATTTTCTAGGAGAAACCTTTCATTGTTCTCAAGACCTCTTTGGGAGAGCATCTAGAAGGTTATAGTTTTGGATTTTATCTTTTGCCAACTACATTCCCTCTGGGCCTTCAGCCCCTTCTTCCCATGAAACGAGGTACAGTCCCTTCTTGGGTCAGTACACCCGAAAATCCCAAAAGATAAGGAGATGAAAAGGATGAAGTGTGAAAAACGATAAGTATGATCGGGAATGGCACGATGACTCATCAAGGTGACCTCCCAGTAGCAAACCCATTCCCAAGGGTGACCACTTACTAGGGCACAATGTCAACCACCAAGGTGAAATAGGGAAAAGAGCATAATTTCCAAGCATAACTTCTATAATCAAAAGTAGCTTTAAATGCAACATACTCAAATGCCTCAAGTATTAACGTGACACTTACCACAATACTTCACTTGTACCTCATGGAGCAAAACCCATCGTCTTTCGGAAGTGAGCTAATGTGGTGAATGTCATCGTAATGAATCCAAGATGTGTGGTGGTGAAGTGGGTCTCTATCTATGCATGTGGACGTTGCCAGTCATCTGTCTCTCGGTACTCCATGTCTACAACCTAAGGGCCTCGAGACATCATCTCCTTAGTTATCCCTAGAAACTGGGGATAACATGGCCCACAACAACATATAAGCTCCAATATACCATGATTCTTATGCCAATGGGGGCAGCCACAAGGGTGTGGTGCCTCCTACTAACATAATGGTTGATTGGTTGTGGTGTGAATATGCTTGTTTCTCTTCCTTTCCCCCTCCCTATGTGCAAAAAATATTAAAAAATTCTCTCACTGGCAATATTCTACAATACCCCTTTCACAATCCTTTCTAAAAAAAATGCCCATTACTAAGTCAGTCAGTCAAAAATATGTATCTTGGAATTGTTTCTATAACATAAATACCTCTCTATCAATGACAAGGAAACATGTTTATTTAATTTTGTTTCCCATAAAGTATTATACCACGACTTTTGTTGGAGGCCTTTCAAGAGTTATGGCCTTAGACAATTAATGTCAAATCGTGTAGTTTGAAAAGTACATAGGAGAGATGTACAGCATTTCATAAGATCATATATAAAAGGAGAAAATGATATAGACCTACATCCAAGAAGATAGAAGATGATATCAAATATCTAGAAACAATCCTTATAATTAAGTATCTAATTGAATAAAAACTTTACCTTTGATATTGTAAAGAGATCGACCAGTCAACTCCGTGGAACGCACATCTAAAAGCATTAATTGTTTCAAAGCTACATCAAAAGAATAGAGAAACATAGATCATTAACTTTCTCAAAGAATGATATGCATATGTACAAGGACCTTATCAAAAATCAATCTAGCAAAGTTGAATAAGTAATATATGTTCCATCATTTAAATTCACCATAATATAAATGAAATGACTACAATTATGCCTAGAGACGATATATAACGAAAGACAACCGTACATGTAACTTACAACATTCTCCCTATGGTTCTCAAGGTACAAAATCTAAAAATCACTCACCTTCCTTTCATGTTAGAAAGACAAAAAGTTAAAAATAGTGTTTCCATGAGAAACTAAAAAATATACATAATCTATTTAAACTAGAATCAATGTTGCAAATATCTATGATATATCATCAATATTGCAATATATCATGGTTCTCTCAATGAGGAAATACTATCACCGATATTGTGGTTTTTGGAAAGTATCATGATATATCGAGAAAAAATCACGAGTTGAAGGAAAAAATCGCCAAGGTGGCAACAGGTCGCCAATAAATCTGATTTTTCACCTCTTTGACTCATTTTGAAAGAAAAAAAATAAGGGGATTGACAGTGTTGTCATCCTTATACACACTTGTAAACGTGGACTAAGTCCAATCCACTTAGTGTGTCCTTGGAGGCACAATGCTCAAGTTCAAGCCCACTGTCACCTCGACTTGAACTTCTTTCGCCTAGGTTTACTCCTAGGGAAGCCAAGGGGGGTAGACCCTAGTTACTATGTAAATTAAAAGATTAATTCTAGGAGTTGATTTTAGTTAGTTAAAGGTTTGGGGGAATCTAGCCTATATGAGAGGCAAACAATGCAAAGTGCAAATTTCAATGAAATGCATCTCTTTCCCTAAGACAACTAAGACTAGTGCCTAAGGTTGGGCAAAGGGGTCAATTAAGTTTACAAAAGATTAGAAAGCAAACTTTACAAAGTTTACAACTAGATACAAAAGAATTACTTTACAAGATTTACAATTGAATTAGATACAATGAAACAAACAACTACCTACAAAAGTTAAGATGCAAAGAATAATTAAGAGATAAAACAAGATACAATTATGAACAAAGCAAGAAAACAAGCACTAACTTGAAACTAACTTGATTGTGTAGGGAAAGGAAAGATTGCTCAAGAAAAGATCACCACAACACAACAAGCCAACAAACCCAAACAGTGAAGTGCCTCCACAAGATGCGCAACTTCAAGGGGCTGTTTCAATGGCTTCAACAAAAATTTACAACAATCAACCCCAAACAGTGAAGTTGCCTCCACAAGATGCGCAACTTCAAGGGGTAATTAAAGATAAATGCAAGATCCAACAAAAGAGCCTCCAAGGGCAAGTGCGCAACTTCACATGAACTAGCTAATCATCCACAAGAGCTCAAGAAAATTGCATGTAACTTAAATGAAAGTGTTTGCATAAATTATAGAGTATGAACCATAAAAAGATAATGAAATTAAACAAAGGTTGAGGTGGATAAATTTTAGGATTACTTAGGTTGGTTAAGTGAAAGTGTGAATCCTAAAACTATGTGACTTACCTAAAACTCTCCCCGCTTATACCAAAAGGACTATTGGGTGCTCAATAAGTAAGGCAAACAAGGCCTTACCCTAGCTCCACAAGTCAATCCGGGGAACAAAGGTACTCAAACAAGGGGGACACCTAGTGTCGTGAGACCATCCCTGATCTAGCACCCCAAGTTCTTTCCTTAAGTCCCTTTTTTATAGCAAAGTTGGGACAGTTAGAGGTGCTCTAATTAAACTAGTTTGATTGAAGGCCTAAAGGTCTAAAAATAAATTGAATCTTAGAATTGATTAAGTAAAGTTGAGTGCTTGCAATGTAAAGTGCTTGACAAAAGTAAATTACAAGAAGTAAAGATGCTTAAATGTACAAGTGCTTGAAAGTAAAAATGAAGTAAATTGCTTGAACTTGAAAAGAGATTAAGTGATTGAACTTGAAAGCAAAGAAAATACTTGGAAAGAAAAAAATTGTTTGAAAACACAAGTAAGTTACTATGCCTCCACGGCTTAAGCAAAGAAATGAAATGAGCTTCTAAGATCTAAAGATAAACCATAAAAAACAAGCATTAGAAGCAATAAACCATAACATCTACCTAGCCTTACAATTTAGGATGGTTGGTTTGGCCAAACACTATCCTAGGTGTAGGCAAACAAATAAAGAATTAAAGAACTTGAAAGAAACTAATCCTAGCAACACAACATTGTCTTAAGGACAAGTGGGGCAAACTAGAAATGAAAAGACAATGCTGAAAATAAAACTTATGAACTAGCCTTACGATTTTGCATGGTTGGCTTGGCCAAACGCTTTGCAAGGTGTAGGCAAACTAAGAAAAGAAATTGCAAAAATTTAAATGCTTGAGAAATGCAAGCTCTAGAGACTCTCTTGGGGCTTGCTTACAATATGTAGAAAAGTAGAGGAAGAAGGATAATGATTACCCCAACTTGGGAGGTTGATCCCTGACTTGTACATGCCCCAAATGGGTTGTAGATCCCTCTTTTTGGTGAAAACCTGCAAAAAATCAGTAAGCAAAAGCTTGCTGGAAACGCTGCAAAACCATCAAATATCTTCAAAAAATTTATGTTAGTGAAAAACAGAAATTTTTAACAATTAGGACAGCATATAATATGTTGAATAAAAGTTATTTCATGGCAGAAAATGTACCCAAAATGTTAGAGGAAATAGAAAGATAAGAACAGAAATTTTTGGATAACTTTAAGTGGGTGAAGGGATAAATTTCCAAATCTGAAATTTATCCTTTTCAACCCTTAGTAACCTGCAAACGCAAGAGATTACGCTACAAGACAAGCAAGGGGGTGAGTAGATCCAAGAACATCAACAAAATACTTTGTTAAGACTAGGAAACTACTTCACATCAAACCTATGGCAATACTACCATAGATCTATCCAAGCAAAATACTTTGCTTAGACACCCTACACTAAATCTATAAGCAAAAACTCAAAACTACCACAATACAAGTTACCTCCAATGTAGATCCAAAGCAAAGCACCAAGAAGACTCTCAATGCCAATGTTTCCTCCAAATATTTCTTTATTAGAAGCAAGTTTGAGCAAATACTTGCCACAAGCTTGAGAAAAGAATGAGAGAGCAAGAAAGAATGAGAGAGAAGAGTGGGAGAGAATGGGGAGTAGAGGAGAAATTTGGGTAGAGTAACCTTGCAATGAGAATAGATGTCAAATGAGGGAGGGGGAGGCCTTTATTTATACTTGGGAGCCAAGAGTGACCCCTCTTGGATGCTCTCCAAGTGTCCATCAACCAAGAGTCATTGAGCATCTCAAGGGGGGCGCACTTTTAAGGTTTTGAGCGAGGGGTGTGAAGGGGGGTGGGAAAACACATTTAACCCACCCAATAGTCTAACTTGGACATTAGGAGGGCGCACTAGGGATTAGGGGGTGTTTTCCACTTTATTTCATGTGTTGGGACAACATACTCATCAAGGGGGGCGCAAATCCCCTAGGGGAGCAAGTGATATGATGTGATGGTAAGTGTGGGGGGTTAAGTTAAGTTAGCAAAAGGTTTTCATAACTTAGGAATAGGTATTAGGAATTTCTCCCACTCTTTATCCACTCAATTTGATCAATTTACAAAAATTTGACATTTTGACTATGTCAAATCAAGCAATTAAATTGTTGTTTTAAACTGACTTGGACTCCTCATGGACAAACACCTAGCAAAACTTGTCCAATTGATCTGAAACTTGGTCCAAGGGTGTAGGGGGTCTCATTCCATTTCTCTTGAGTACAAATAGCCCTATCAAAAATCCCAAGGACCTACTTTTTACATTTTTACATAAAAAATAATTAAAATTACCATTAATTGAGTAATTTTAAAAATATAAAAAAAACTACTTAGACTCGACGGAATTCCACAAGACTCTAGAAGATGTCTAGCATGGTCATTAACAATATTCCTAGACCCTAGTCACCCATAGGGCTTTGATCATTAGAACGCCTTTCACCACTTTAGAGGATTATGTGGGAGTGAAAAACTCCTGGTTAGGCCAAATTAATTACCTAAGGAAAAAAAACACTCAATGAAAGGACTTCCCTAATGATAAAGTCCTAGGCAACTAACCTACAATATGATTCATGCAGACCCATTACATTATTATCCCACGTAGGGGAGCGGAAATTCCAATTACAAAAATAAGTGTCGGGGCCAAAAATGTCTTATAGAACCAGTAAGTCATCAACTTTGTTGCACCATCACATACATAGCTTCATGGCACATGGAGTTGACCCCATAGATGAAATAGGTGGGAAACAGACAGCAAAGGAGATATTCGCCATCTTTCATCTACATTAGTGGATTTATTGTGGAGTGGAGATTGATTCAAATCTACCATTTCCATGTTCCCAAGTATGTGTAACAATTTAAGCATGTTTTTTGTTTGTTTTTTGAGATTTTTAATAGGGTTTCCAACGTCCATTAGAATTTTAATGGGAGATTTATCATTTATTTAGCTCTTGTTACCCCCCATGCCTAGGGGTAATGGGAGGAGATCATTTCTCAAGGCCCGCAATGGAGAACATGATTTAGACCATGATGATGATGATCAACATGTCCACGAATGGCAGCCCCCCCATTTGCCTCCCAGCATAGATCAACCAAGGCTCATCACATTCAAGCAACCCAGAGTATGGGAGATGTTAAGTTATTGTCACCACGAGGTATGTTAGTCCCTCTTTCATGCAAAGTGTTGTACTTAATTTGTCAGATATGTGGATTAGGATCTTTGGTTGAAGTTGGATAATGGATCACTGGTTTGGGAAATTGTGTCAGTTTCCTTGTTTCACCTTGGTGGTCAGCTTTTGTGCCCTAGTCCCGTGTTGTCATTGCCCAGGGAAAAGGGGTAATACTGGGGGGCCTTCCCAAGGGTAACGTTCTGCTCCCGATCATACTTGACACTTTCCATCCTGGATCCTATCATATTATACTAAACTTCGACTATGGTCCATTCTCTCATGAGAAGAGGGGCTGACAGTGCAGAGGTTGTTTCGGAGCTACTATAAAAGAATAAGAAAATGATGTTAGAAAAGAAAGTGAACATAGCAGAGCGGGACCACCAAACGCTGGTTCAACTTGAGCTCTACTCATTCAGTGCTCGCCCTGGTCCCAAAAAAGTAATGCTAAAGCTTGAAACCCTACAAAAGGGGACTCGCAAATCTACAAATATAAATGAAAGCATGGAATAGAAAAAGGAAAAAAGGGGTTTGGAAAAAGGTGGCACGCAAATATTGGGTAATCAAGAGCAAGCTCACCCTCCACAAAGGCGCTCATAGAAATGGATTTATAATACCATAAGCCATGAAGTAAGCCTTGAACCATATCATTTCCATACTTACTTCTGGTGGATTTTTACTTTCCCTTGTCACTCTCAGGACCTATCCCTCTACCTGGGTTATTTATTTCCTATCTAGGTGGCACACCCAATAGGGTTGGATGAAGACCCTCCCATACTTGAGCTTGGTAACTCAAATGGGATCCTAGGTTGTTGTGATGCTTGAAGGGGATACTGAGGTGAATTATCTTACATGGATTATATCTTAAGTCAGAACTTACTTTGTATGCTTTAAGGACTAATGTTTCTTGTGAACTTTGGCTAACCATGTTTTACACTTTGGCTTGTTTTGGATGCCCCTCACATGGTTCTGAAGGGACATCCTAGGCGTTTACCCAAGACGTTGTGCCTTTATTGCGGGACTTTGGCACGTGTGATGGAGAACAATGGGTCATCCAATGACTCACCACCCTCAAACAATGGTTCTCACATTCTCAGGACCTTGGATGATGGACATATGGGCTTGGTTTGAGCAGTTTTGGTCATTATGGCACACATATGGGCTCAAAGCCCCATAGGCTGCGCAGAGTACCCTGGGCTTTTTGTGCACAGAGGATGGAGGACGTTGCAGTAGCATGTGTTTTGACAGCACTTGGAGACGTGATTGCAGCCCTCTTAGCCTTAGACGTTGCCTTTGGAGGCCCTTGACATCACCCTTCTAGCTCATGATGTCATCCTTGGTTGGGGTTTTGATGGATGGATGGGTATCGGAGATGATTGACATGGCTTTGGGTGAGGAGACACCTCACTTCACACTCTTTCACCCTCGGAGGATGCCACTTGGCCTTTGGAGGCCCAACGTTTGCCTTTAGAGGCAAGACGTCACCCACTCCTAGCATGACGTCATCCTTCTAGCACATGACATCACCCTTTTTAGGGTTTTATTGTGTATTTTTGTATTTTTCCATATTGTTAGAGGCAAGTTAAGGGGTTGGCCCCCCTTATATTTTTTTGTTGACAAATTATGTGGACAAACTATGTTGAGGTTGCCTCATATAAAAATAGCAAGCCTCATTTTCATTTTATCATCACGACTTCTCACCAATTGTGAGAGGACTTCTAGAATTTTCTCCCTCTAAGAGTTACTAGCTCTTTTCTACTCATGTGTTATGCTTCGAGAATCAATTGTGGATGGTTTTCACTGATTTTGGATGGAAATTTCTGCAATTAGGGTTTTATCTCTTGGTTTCTTCCATGAAGTGAACTTTCTACAATTTATTCTTATTCTATTAATGTTTCATGGTAAATTTGCTATCTTATGCTAGATGTCTTGCTTGGTGAAACCCTAAGAGAGGAACATAAGTGCTTCTTCCTCTCACAAGGTAATTTTGTTCAAAATTTGTGAAAGAATCCTTGCTAGGGTTAGACTCCTAAAGCTTTAAAGTGACAGCACTTTAGGATTTTAGCCCTAGACTTTAGATTTTGACCAAGTTGAAGCTACAAGAAGCGAGAAACGGTTTCTAGGGCCCAAATGTGCTTGCACCCTAGAAATCCTTCTCCTTAAGATTCAAACCCTAAGGCCCTAATGCGTACCTTAGGATTTGAATCCTACCTCTTGGCTTCAAATAGGCCATCATTCAAACTTAGTTGTTGTTACGGACCTAACCTCCCTAACCCCTCACGTAAGTAGAATAATATAATTCCATGTAATAAAGGCCAATATTAATAAGGCCTAACAATAAGGAAGAATAAGTCAAATCTAAGAAGACCTAATAGAATCTTTCGCTTCTAGAAGGATCTTCCTCTAGATTATTCTTTTGGATCGATAGAATATAAATAGAAGTAGAGGGTATGAGAAATCTTGTCTTGGATATTATTGTAACAGAGCTATGCTCTGCTGAAGGTTGCCCCCTTGAAGATGCAAGTGAACATTGCTATCAGTAATCAAAGTGTTATTTCTTGTGTTATTCTGGTATTATTCTGGTATTGCTCTGATTATATCATTGTTTCTCTGCCATTTCTAGCTAAAATATTTATGTTCTGCATACTATTTTATATTTGGAATACTACAAGTGGTATCAAAGCACCTTCCTCGGCAGAAAATTGTAGGTTAATTTTTTTTTTCAAGGTAGAGAGGTATTTCAGTGTCTTAAAGCTACAGAGATCTATTGTTACGCACATAAACCCGCGATCGGGGAGTCATACACGCAGGAAATACAAGTGGTACCTAAGCGCACATCTGTCGGCCACCCTTGTAACCCCTGTTGCTACCCATTCGAGTGGTAGCGCATCAAACAACACATGTATACGGATCGGCCTAGATCTCCTAAAGCCCTCCATAGATAAACCAATCGGTCCCCTGACTGATATAGTGCCACCGAGAACAGCACTCGGGAAGATACTCTCTAGTACCTGGGTAGTACGGCTAAGGGCACAATCTAGCCTCCTTAGTTGGTGCCCTGAGATATTGGGTCGAGTACTACTATTGGACCCTGCACGTATATCAGAGAGCTATAGCACAAGGCAAACCCTTGTCTGTAGAAACCCTGAATATCCTACCCCAGGGGACAAAAAAAAAAAAAACAGACAAGATCTATTGCCGCACAACTGTGTCTTTTGCATTCTGGTTGCGAAATTACTACACATTTCCTCCTGTTAAGCATTTGGGCATTTCGTCACTGCAGTATTATTCAGATCGGAGTATAACTCCGTCGGCACACATATTTGGGACTTATCCCACTGAGTTCCTCTCTTCGCCCCGATTCCAGTGATGCCTATCATTTTTAACACAATTTTTTTTTGTGGACCCGACCCGTCTCTAACACCCTTATTTGGCTCCTATCCTTTTGGATCCCCCTTTTCGCCTTGATCGCAGTGGTACCTATCATTTGACACCCTTTTTCTTCGTGGTCCCACCCACCCCTCCAGACCCCTTTTGTTTCCCCTATACCATTTTCCTGCTCCTTTGTCCAAATGACTACCACGCGAGCCCAAGAACTCAATGCCTTGATTACTGACAACCACCAGCACAAGGAAGACATCAAGCATATCAGTGCCAACATTAGCTCCATCAATTCAACTATTGAGATCCTCAAGGAACAATGTTCCCACATCAAAGACCTCAAAGAACACTTCCTAGGCCTTTCCCAGAACCCTTCCTCTTCTAAACAACCATCTTATCAGGATGACCATGACTCTTCCCATTACCAAGGCCCTCATACTACCCACTTTTCCCAAGACCTCCGCCCTCCTAGAATTGAGGTGAACAAATTTGATGGATCATATCCTACAGGCTGGGTCACCCAAATGGAACATTATTTCTCTTTGCATGGCATTACTGATGATTTAGCCAAGCTTCGTTATAGTGTCCTACATCTAKATCTGGAACGATGGCAATGGTGGCAATGGCGAAAAAAGGCACGCCAAGGGTATCTTGCTTGGACACAGTTTGTGGTCGAACTTTATGACCGCTTTGACTCTGACACCCACCATTTAGGCCGTTTGACCAAGTTAAAGCAGTCTGGGACAGTGGAAGACTTTATTGCCGCATTTGAGCACTTGGCTTTCAAAACAGAGGGTAAGTCAGATGCTTTCTTTAGGGAATGCGTTACCAGTGGCCTCAAAGATGAAATTCATGCCCATGTTCTCATGGCACGGCCCCAGACTTGGTTGGAAGCTACTCAACGAGCTAAGGAATCCCAACAGATTGTGTCCTCCCAGACCCGCAAACCCTCCTGTCCTCCTTGCCCTAAACCCACCAATTTCGCCCCTCCTGCAACTCCCCTCAAGATCCAAAAATTTACCAGGCTTGAAATGGTTGAACTTCAAATCAAGGGTCTTTTTTATAATTGTGATGACAAATATGTTCCCAGGCACAAGTGTAAGGAACAAAATCTTTTTATGGTTGTGACTAAGGATCTTTCTGAAGAAGATGTTGTTGTTCTGCCTGTGGAGGAACTACCACCACCTTCTGACCTCACCCCACCCTTTGACCCACCAAACGTTGACCCGATGATTTCACTTTATGCCCTCACTGGCTTTTTTGCTCCCTAGACTCTCAAATTAATTGGTTACATCAAAAATAGGAAAGTCATCATCCTTGTGGACAGTGGTAGCACCCATAACTTTATTCATCGCCACATTGCCCAAGAAGTCAATTGTTACATCTGTGCCGTCAATAATTTTCAAATCATGATTGCCAATGGTGGTTCCATAAAATGTGGGGGACGATGTGAAAATGTGTGACTCCAAATTGGTCAATATTACCTGAAATTCCATATGTTTTCTATAGACATGGGTGGTTGTGACATTGTTCTTGGTGCCGAATTGTTACGCACTCTAGGCCCCATTCTCATGGATTTTAAGGACTTGACCATGCAATTCCAACAGGAGGGACAAGAGTATAAGTTCCAAGGCATCACTGCAGACTCCCCTGAGATCACCAGTTCCCATCGCATGGAAAATCTCCTCAAAAAAGATCATTCGGGAATTATAGCCCAACTCCACTCCATTCATGTTGTTGAGACACCTTTTGTGCATCCCGACCTCCAATCTATCATCTCCCGCCACCATGTTGTTTTTACCACCCCCCAAGAACTTCCCCCTTCCCGTCGAGTCCATGATCATTCCATCCCTCTCATCCCGGGCAGTCTTCCTCCCAATGTTCAGCCTTATTGTCATCCCTTTGCCCAGAAGAAAGAAATTGAGAAAATTGTTCATGAATTACTAGAAGTCGGTGTTATCTGTCCCAATACTAGCCCCTATTCTTCCCCTATGGTCATGGTACTCAAGAAAAAAGGTACTTGGCGCATGTGTCGTGATTTCCGCGCCCTCAACAAACTCACAATCAAAGATAAATTCCCCATTCCTGTCATTGATGACCTCTTGGATGAATTGAGTGGTGCTCGGTACTTCACCAAATTGGATCTACGTTCTAGCTACCACCATTTCCGTATGAACACAGAAGACATTCCCAAGACTGCATTTCGCACTCATGAGGGTCATTAAGAATTCTTGGTCATGCCCTTTGGATTGTGTAATGCTCCTTCCACTTTCCAAAGTCTTATGAATCATGGCTTCCGTCCTTTTCTCCATCATTTTGTCTTAGCTTTCTTAGATGATATTCTCATCTATAGTAAAACTTCGCCATCCCATCTATCCCATGTGAATCAAGTTCTCCATCTACTCTCTAAATATCAACTTTTCCTCAAACAATCTAAACGTGCCTTTGGTGCCTCAAAAGTGGAATACTTGGGTCATATTGTCGGCAAGGATGGTGTCTGAGTGGATCCTAAGAAAATTGAATCTATGCAAAATTGGTCCCGCCCTAAAACTCTTAAGAGCTTGCATGTTGTTGTCGTCCTTATACACACCTATTAACGTGGAGAAGTCTCCAACCCACTTGGTGTGTCCTTGGAGGCACAAGCCTAAGTCCAAACCCACTATCACCTTGATTTGGACTTCTTTCGTCTAGGCCCACTCCTAGGGAAGCCAAGGGAGGTAGACCCTACTTAACTATGTTAAGGTTGATTAGATGATCTAGGAGTTAATTTTAGTTCTTAGGCTAGGGAGACCCAACCTAATGACAAGAATTCAATGCAATGCAAACTTTCAATGACAAGCACACCCCTTATCAACTAAACAATGTTAAGACTAGTGCCTAAAGATAAATAAATGGAGTCAATGAGAGATGCAACAAATTACAATTATACCAATGTAAATGATGCTATGGGATATCCACCAAGAGTAAAAGAAATTACTTTGCACTTAAACCAATTATGAATATTATCTACAAATTG